>SOPF01027665.1:39040-75134 GCA_012979155.1 Hypericum perforatum | reverse complement strand
TATATATATATATATATATATATATATATATATATATATATATATATGCATAATTTTTTGCTCTAACAACTTGTTGGACTAGGTTTGTAACTATTTCTATGTCATATTTGGCTCGAATGTGAATTTATTGGATGATGTTCCAAAATTTTTAATATAATTGGTAACTACAAAACTAAGTTAATATTTCATTGATTAAACGGTTGACTTGATGATTATGACCAGTTAGTGGATGATAATTGAAACGGAGACATGCATAAATGGGCAAGTCCACGTCGTTATGATTAATTATTATTTCGTTTTAGAAACTTCTCGTACTTGGTGCAATGTTGTTAGTATTACGTTATTGATCAATAAAATAAACTGGAAATATTGATTGTTCAATTAATTAAATGTCTCCGGAAATTTTAACGAACTCTAATGGTTCAGTTCCGCATTTACAACCAATTTTGGTATTATTTTGATATATTCAATGGAAATAAAAAAGAAAACTTACTAAATATTGAATATTCTCTGTAACTATTTTTTCAACTAATCCACGTGAAATCTCTGATTTTTCCGCATTGTTCCTCGAAACAACATGATGTATAGATTTTTATCAGATCAACTAAATGCCTTTGGTCACTGATATTTTGCACTTGTTGTTTTCTAAGGATAAATTTAATAATTACATATTTTTAGAATTTGAACCTAATTTACATCAGTTCGTCTTATGTCGTGCGTTGTTAGGAGAAATAGCCTTTGTCACATATTTTTGCACTTATGTATCAAATTGTATACATTTATTAATCAAGATTTATACATTAGATTTGAACCGACACATCATATTTCGTCTAACATGAAGACAAGTACGGAGATCTGAGATTCCAAATTTCAGATTCAAAGTCCTTTTTTTTATACAATTTAATTTGTGCTTTTGTTAATATATAAAATACCAACGCGGACAAAAAATAAACTGTTGATGGACAAACTCAAACAGGGTCCACTTACCTATTATGACTTTTTTCTCCTCTTTTGTTATGTGCACTATAATCTAGATTTAAATTCAAAATCTATTTAAATAAATTCAATTATGTTTTTTGTTAGTATTGTTCAGAACTTATTATGACTTTGGAGAAGGAAATGTAGAATGCAAGAAACTTGCGGAACGTAAGTTGGCATGTTTTTTTTTTTAAGAATGTAAGTTGGTATGTTTGGTATGTCATATGTGCGATACCGCTCTCTAACTTCGATTTACTGATCGCTCAATGGTATTGGCATATAATTATAGAATGCAATCAATGGTGTAAGAAAATTGACGAAAATATGTGATTTAATTCATGATATGAGTAATTTATTGTAAAAAATTATTTCTAGAAAAAGTTAACATGCAAGTAGGCCTACGCAAAATGCAAAGTTTGTTGAGATAGCAAATAATTTATATATTTTTAATAGTAAATGTATTTTATTTAAAATGATTTCATGTTACATGTATTTCACCAGCTTACAACCATGGGACTCACAAAAAATCTTACCAAAAAAATTTATTGAAAAAATTGCAGTAAGGAATAGAGCACCGAAATAGTATATTTTGGATCTACTATCATGAGTAGATAGGTTAGCAGAGTAAATCCAGGAAATGAAAGAAAAGAAATCATTATTGATGGCAATTGGAACCAATAATTGTTGCAGATCTGAACTGAAATAATTTAATGGTTTCTTTCATGTGAAGACACATGATCTCCCTCCCCCCGGGTTGGAAGTATTTCATTTTCATCCCCAAGCTGCTTACCAAGACCACGTAATGACCATATCACGTTACTTTCATAGAATGAGACCCGTATGATCCATCGCAAATTTGTTACTTCAATCTTAGCGATTAAATATATCGAGTCATATATGTGGAGAAATTTTAAAATTTTCGGCATCACCACGTTACTGTCACCGGACAGAAAGCCCAAAGCAGAAGAGAAAAACAAGATTAAACCAAAAATTAAAGGGTATATAAATAATTGGTAATGAGGTTTGTTTTCTCGTATATTTTCTTGTCTCAATTAGTTCGGATAGATGTCTGGCCTCATGCCCGTCCACGTATACGCTGTCTACAAAAACGACACCATTGAAAGTTTTACATGTACTTTCTATTTGTGATGTAGTACCTGATAAATTATTAAATTAATTTTAAATTTTAAAAAAATATTGAAAAAAATATTTTAATGTATTTTGGTTAGGGATTCACAAATTTTTACTCCTAAGTCTGATTTAGTTTATTCAAATTATTGTTCGAAGATGAGTAAGATATCTATAACTTTGTAATTTCTGATGTCTTCAAATTATGAATATAAGGATGTAAAAATGTTCGATTGACTATTGACTTCAAAACTACTCACTCGAGTATTAACTTTAAAATACTTAAATGTATTTTTTACATCTTTGTACTTCAAATTTGTAGACATCATAAATTAAAAAAAAATTAAAGATGTACAACTCATTTTTACGCAAAAAATTGAATCAACTCAATCGACCTTCAGAGTAAGAATTTGTTGTTCTCCGACCAAAATACATTAAAATATCTTTTAAAACATTTTTTCTCAAAATTTAGGATTAATTTGATAATTTATCACATACTACATCAACAAAAGAAAATTCTACATAATACTTTAAAGTGTGTCATTTTTGATGATGTGTGGGGGGGTACACACGATAAGAAATATAGTCAGAAATCTACACTGACTGCGTGGGACTCAGAAATGTATGAGAAAATAAATTACATAAAACGAATTTGGATTTTTTTTTTTGAAAAACAAGAAATCACAAGATACTTATGTATATTTTTCTCAAAATTATATAATAGATCATATCGAATAATCTAATTTGCATTTTCAATATTTTGACCATTAATTTTTCTACTAAATCAAACATACATAATGTGACACCGTATTGTATATCATAAAAGTATCACTTGGTTAAAACTTAACAATATATATCGAGTCATACTTATCAAAAAAGTATAAAATGTGAAATTTTCCGCATCATATCGTGCTCATGATTTAATAAGATTGGGGAAGGGCGGGGCCCGATCCCAACAGCAAAGAAAGAACATGATTGCCAGCCTCTACTACACTTGATCGTCGGTGGTCGCCCAGATCTGGTCTTCATCCTCTTATTTTGAATATTTTACAGTCCCAGTCCACTTGATTTTTTTTATATCATTCCCGCTAATTACCAACTCCCCACATTCCTTCCCCCTTTGAGTGATTGAATTATTTAACATTTTGGAAATTTATTTATTTCTTTGTGAGGGAATCGCAGATCAATTCCATCGCTTTCCACCGGCACAAATCCAGAACGTGATGAATTTCCTTCCGGCAGTTATTACTAATCGTTTTGTTCAAATTGATACTTTGGAGTGCATTAATTCATCCCTTATGCTTCAAGTTCAAGTCCAACAATCTTTGAAAAATAACTAAAAAAATTCTTAAAAAATTTAAGATTATTGAGTTTTAACAATTATGTTCTTCGGAGTTTCTAGTAGTCCATAGGTTGCTTATACGGTCAAAAGCAACCCATATGGTGACATGATTTGTCCATACATGGCTGACTCCGTTGTTCAAGTGCAATTATTGTGCATGTACCCTTGTTATTGGCATGCACGAATCGACTCGCGCATGAGTGAAATACTTCACGTTCCAAACAAATATATCGGACGTTTGATTTTTAATTAGTTGTTATTGAAAGTAGGTTTAGATAGAGTAGGATATTTAAATAGAAGGTTCATAAATATTTACTGTTATCATGTTTATATTAAAATAAATTCGACAACTTTTAATTAAACTAAAAACATATATTTTTTGAAATATAGAATTTTTTCACAACATTGGTGACTTCAGACCAAATCCTTTTCCTTCTTTTATATATTTAGATGAGACACACTAGGGAAGACGTGCTATACCTCCACGTGGACCAACCAAAATGGGAGGTCCTCAGTATCATCGTGCCACGTAATGTCTTTGCCTGCATGATATAGTCTGATTGATCCACGTGTATTTTTATTTTATTTTATTTTTTCCTTAAGAATAATTTCTATGAAATATTTTTAAAATATTATTTATTATACTTCTCATCATTTTATAATAATGAATTTTTTATATTATTAATAATTTAATAATTTTTTGTATCCAATAATTTAACTGATGTGGTAAGAAATTTTTACAATTTATGTGGCAAAATATTATTTCAGAATTTTATAAACAATTGTCAATCTCATTTTTTTCTCATCAATCATAAGATATCCTCTCATTTTTCTATAATCCTTTTTATTATATTCTAAATATTGATCCTAATTAGTTTAGTCAAGAATATGATTAGAATAAACTTAGATTATTTAGTAAGGTAATAAATTTTTGACTTTTAATCCTTTAGATTACTCATAATTTAATCAAAATCTCTCTCAAATTTTATATTCTAGCCAAAATCCACCATTATCATAATCAAAATTTAACAATTACATACCAAAGACACAATAAAATTTTCATTAAGATCAGATACTGCAAAAAATAAAGAGCATAAAAAAGGAACTAGAAATTGTAAATGTGGAGATTATTGCACTAGAGATGTTAGCCTCCATAAAATTACAAGAGAAAATAAAAGATCAGAGCTAAAAAAAGATTGAAGTCAAAAAATTAAAGGCAGAAGTCAAAAAGTACTAGGCGTATATATTGATATTGAAATCCTTTGTTGCTCAAGAGAAATACTTGTATCTATAGCACAAGCTAATGTCGCAACTATATAGATAAGTTAATGATTAACTTTTTAGTTAATGTACTTTTTTTATTTTTATATAATTTTTTAATTTATTTGTAATATTCTTAACTTAATATAAATTTTGTATTTCATAAAATTAATATTTTTATTATTTTGAAATTAATTTAAATATTTTTAAATTATGTTATAATCATATTCAAGTATAATTCAATTAGTTATATAAAAAGAGTGAATCAAAGTTGACATAAAATTTACGTGAACTCAGGGGCGAGAATAAGGATTGTAGTTGTGGATAATTGTTGGGAAAAGTAGAGTACATAGGAAAGAAGGTGACATAGACAAGAGAACAACTACAAAGATGTGCCTAGCATGAGTGTGAATGTTTTTACGGTGATGTACCATATTGATAGAGGCAAAACACATAAAAACTACTAATAAACCACATTTTAAATTACATAAGAGATTGTAGATTACATTTTCAAATTAACATATAAAAGATAACATATCAATTAGTCTATTTGGTAAAATTAATTTACTTTGTAGATTGCATAATAAATATCAAATGATGATTTTTAGCATATTGCATATTTTATATTATACTTTTTTACTTTATGATTTTTAAATATTCCATTCTAATAAAAAATCAATGAGATTCATACTTTTGCGTACGGAAAATTATAATAATTTTGAAAAATATATTTTAACATCTGTTATTTTTGAATTTTTTGATCTCTTTAATCAAAATTTATAAAGTAGATAAAGAAAGTTACTATGATCATATTTTCTATAATCAAGGTCCCGTTGGCTACACATGCTTCAGCTCCGTGCACAGATGCAGGTCTATGTCACGCAAATTTTTCACGAGGGAAATATGGCGGCCGATGCCATGATGCATCTCACAGAGGCTGATTGGTTGCCCTCCTTCCCCGCTTCGCTCCTCAGCCATATAGGATGGGACATGTCTAGACAACCATATTACAATGTTGTCCCTTGATGAGTTTAGTCTGATTACCAGGTTTGTTGGTTAGCTGGGTCTAGGCTAGTCTACCTCCTCCCACCAGACTACCAGGCTTGTTGGCTAGCTGGTGAGGAGTTTTCTACCTCACCTTAGGAATGTTGGTTCACAGGTGTGGTGTGGGCTTGAGACGGTTTTGTATCCTTTTTTTGTTTTTATTTGAGGTTTGTTTGACAAAAAAGGTTAGTGCATATTAAATGATCCTTTTAACATAACTTTCTATAAATAATTTAAGCAAACATTAGAAACTACGTGAGAATATAAAAATACACGGTTAATGATTACAATAAACGACATATTTATCTTATGTGAATACTTTACTGAATAATTTCATTATAATATACAACTTTAAAACATCCGCGTACTTTATTTTAAGAAGAGCATAACATATTGAGAAATATTTGGAAAAAGAAAGACAATTACTCGCAATTATCTATTTTGATATTATTCTTAATTATGTTTTGTGTTTTCCAATTTATTAACTCATTCTACTCCTCCACCAAACAAGGGATTGAAGTTTCTACCTCAACTATCATCCACCGCTTACAATTATTTTTCCAAATAATTTCATATATGATATGCTACTGGTTGCTACAATCGAGATCAGTTTTTGTGTAATAAGTGTTTTTTTTTGTTCTCGTATGCTATGTCTTTATCTAGTTATATAACCGTTGTTGCTAAAATATGATAATTTCAAAATAAGAACAACTTTAGAAATTAATTAAAAGATGACATGAAAATACCAAAAGTCCCAGTAGTTTCTACTCCAACGATAGCGACTTCTTTCCATCACGTGCCAATAAGTAATTCACTAGATAAAAACACCAAAATTCATAGTTTCTAGGTTTTCTAATCCTAAAATACTTGATTTTCTCCTAAATAAATTATCTTTTTGGGGTAAAAAAGTGGGCAAATTACATGCGAATATTTATCACTACGTATAGCTTGAAAAATTATGCAAAATAAAAAAAATTTGATTAAAATATTACCTTTCAAAGATTTTAAAATAAAAAAATGTAACTAACACATTATTTCAACATGAAAATAGGAGTACATCGACTCTAAAGTCAAAACTATGCAACGACACATTTACTTGAAAGTAAAAAAAATTGCAATGACTCATCAATTCAAAGGCAAAAATCTCATGTGTCGTCAATCTTGCTAGATGTGCCATTAATCACTAATTCTTAAATTGATATACCCGCTCATCAGTTCAAGACACATCAATCCAAAGCAAAAAATGCAACAACATATCCATTTAAAAGTCAAAAACTCATCGGTTCAAGGCAAAAATCTTGATGTGTCATTGCAATTTGTGCCATGTGTCATTACAATTTTTCTTATGGAAACAAAAAAATGAAGCAATATTATTTTGCATCTATTTGGAAGGATATAGATTTCTAGTTGATCTTGGTTGCATAAGAAATATCCATAAGCTTCTCATTACCTTTGACTTTTAGCAAAAATCACTAGGTAAATCTAGGTATCATTGAGTGTGGCAAGATTCGTATTATTGGAGAATGTCAACTATTTTACAAATGCAAAGAGTGGTGAATATCAGTTTCTTTGAGCACGTATAGAGAGCAATAGTGAGAAGCTGACAAAAGCTAGCCTGTTAGCAGATTCGAAGTCTTAGCAACTCAATTTATTGGTTTTGGTTTTTGCTCTTACTTCGGACTCTTAATTCAATATAAATTGATTTCTTATACTTAAAGGTGCTATCTATTATAAAAAGATATATTATCTAGAGTTATGTATTACTTTGTAACTCGTATTTATCAATAAAATTTCTCCTTTCTTAATATGGATGTAGGCATTAAGTCAAATCATGTTATGTATTATA
Organism: Hypericum perforatum; assembly: GCA_012979155.1. Lineage (NCBI taxonomy): Eukaryota > Viridiplantae > Streptophyta > Magnoliopsida > Malpighiales > Hypericaceae > Hypericum > Hypericum perforatum. Next base: position 67,536 of record SOPF01027665.1, on the reverse strand, counting down.
TTTGTGTTCTTTGTGCAATCTTATTTTTGAATTGGTGAATTTCTAATAACTAGTGTAAGAGCTAAATATTAAAGGATGTCAAATTGCATGAAGTTTAATAGGTTATGGTAAAGTCATATTAAAGATCTCCTTGTGCAATAACGGATGCTTATTGTACTCTTTTGAAGAAAAAATACGAGAAGATGGAAGAATAAGAGTGGAAGGAGATGGGGGCTAAAGTAGTGACGATAGTTCATTTATGCTTAGCAAATAATGTGATGTATCACATCTTGGATAAGGAGTGAAAGATTGTACGGGCTCAAGATAAAGAAAAGTTTGGATTTGAGCCAATATATGTATCTATATATTTGTCAATAACCTTTACCTTAAGCAAAGATTATACGTACTCAAGATAAAGAAAAGTTTGGATTTAAGCCAGTACATTAATAGTTTTGGTTAACTTATTAAAGAATTGAAAAAGGTTGATGTAAAGTTTAAAAAGGAAAACAAGCCATTATTACTCCTAAATTTTTGTATCAAATTCTTATAAGAATTTGGTTACAATCTTAAGTTGGGAAAATGAGTTCATGGCATTAGAAGATATCATAAGTACTCTCCTAAGAGTTTATCAAAGGAGGAAAATTGAAGATGAATGAATAAAATTATTAGTTGTGAGGGGTAGCCATAATTGAATGAGAGAAAGAGAAATGAAGGGTTACTAGTCAAAGTCAAGGAGATTCAAAGATTCAAAGGTAATTGCTTTAAGTGTGAAAAAAAATGACATGTGAAGAAGAATTGTTCAAGAAGATCTTAGGATTGCGAGAGAGAAAAGGGTTAAGTTCCATCAATATGGCTTCTTATTTGGACAGGTCAGATGGTGGTTGTATTTCTACCTTAGTAAGTCTAAAACATTCAGATTATTAGATTTTAAATAATGCTTGCTCTTTTTACATAATGCCAAGAGAGGGTGATTCAACATCTACAAGTTTGCTAATTCTAGAATGGTGACTATGAGTGATAATTTTTGAAAGATTGCTAGCATAAGTGATAATCAAATTAAAATGTAAGATGATGTCATGGTAAAGATGTGTTGGATTATGCATATTCTAAAGTTGGAGAGGCATTTGATCCCTTTAGGAGTTTTAGATTATATAAAGTATGGTTATAATGTTGTAGGTAGTCTAATCGAGATAGAGAAGAATGTTATAGTGATCATGAATAATGAAGAAGATGCTAAAAAATATCTATAAACTAGTGGGAGATACTATTATAGATAGAGTCACATCCTTAGATTTTGATGGAGAAGAGAAGAGCTTACGTCATATAAGGTTGTTTCTTGTGAGAGCAAAGACTTGACATAAAAAGTTAGAGAAGAGTTAGGATTTACAGAGACATGAATAATACTTTATGGTTATTTCATGGAGACATGGTTGTGAAGGAGTCATAATTATCTGAGGAAAGTATTATTAACTAGGTCTCACTATGGTTGTGATGTAGCGTAGCGGAAGCAATTAGATCTATAGGGTTTTCATTTTGAATCGATGTCCAATTTGTATCTTTGCTAGACCAAAACTAAGGGACACGAACGCATGGACTTGAATCAAATTGATGATCACAAGGGATTGGACCGCTTATGGATGGTCTAGGAAGGATACAAATTAAAGAAGTGATCCAAAGGATTAAACAATTAACGGGATGGATTAGGGTACAAACTAAGGGAGGTGAAACTAACAAAATTTAAAAGGATAGGGCATTGACCAGGAACAACCTCCGTTGTGTGATCTAAGGGTGTTTGATAAGTCAAATGGCCAGCTAAGGCAATTCGTTACCAATGTACGAATCCACGTACAACTATGCAAATCCACGCACAATAATGCAAATCCATGCACTAACAATGTGAATCCACATACCAACTATGCAAATCCATGCATAAAACGAGGCAAATCCATGCACTCAATTATGCTCGAGTAATCAACGAGATTAAACTCTCAAATTCATATGTTCATCATCATAAGTTATTTTTATTACATTCAGATCGGATATTTAAAGAACTAAGTGAGCTTGGTTGGTCATTAAGCCAATTTCCAAGAGTCACATTACATGAACTTAGAAATTAAATAAAATGAATCTACTTAATTGGAAAAACGTCAAAGGACTAAAATGAACTTGTCTTAGCTAAATGAGCTAAACCTTATGAGATTCTAGAATGGAAAAGTGCAAGGTAATACATCTTGATGTCTTCAATTGCAAATTAATTTGAAATAAAATGCAATTAAAGTCTTGATCCTTGCTCCCTGATTGGATCTTCACTTTGGATTGGATGGAAGCCTTGGATGTCTTGAATGTTCCTACATCATACTCCTCTTCTTGGGAAACAAGCTCGTCCCGAGCTTATCATGGCAAGCATCACGTGTATAGCTTATAAAGAACATCACCAACATATCAATGGAAATACTCGAACATAGTGGTGATGTTTGGTTCCTCCCTTTCCTGCAAAATAAGTATTTTGAACTTAACATAAGGAAACAAACCATGACAAACGTGTACTTCAGATTGCAAAGTTGAACACCCTTCAGATGTAGCTCATCATGCAAATCGAATTTGTTCACAGTCGGTCCAAAATTGCATAACGACCTCGAGTCATCATGCTCATCGTGCATCTTCTTCGAGCATTCAAAGGCAGTAGCACCTCCACGAATTTCAGCAAATAGATTATGCCTTGGACTTGGAACATCCGTATGAACTTTGGAAGTGCCACTTGATGTAGGAACATCCTAGAATGCCTTGCACCTATCTGACATTCTCCAGCTCGGAAGCTAGCTCGGAAGTTAATAAGGCCAAAGCCACTTAATGATGCTTTTTAATTCGATACATGTATGTTTATTTTCTAGATTCATGTAATTGTGACTCTTGGTCGAGTAGGCTTTATGACCAACCAAGATCACTTATGCCCCTTTATAATGTATGCTCGGATGCATGAATAATCATCGAATGAATTGAATTGAGTTTATCTCAGAATTACCAAGTGTAATTGATGCATGGATTTGCATGAGTGCATGGACTTGCACGTTTAAGTTAGAACCCGCCCTAGCTGGCTATTTGATTCGATCAAACTCCTTCGATCATATAGCGTGAGCTATCCCTAGTCGAAGTCCCTATCCATATTCTTGTTCAAGTCGTCCAGTCTGTACCATTCTGATTGAACTCGTTCCGCTGCCTACGTCAAGTGGTATCAGAGCATTGTGTGAGATCCGACTCAATCTCCGTGTTGAGTTGTGAGTGAGTGAGAGAGTGATCATTATAACCGCAGAGAGTTGTGAGTGACCTAAACACAAGCCGATCAGAAGGGCTACGTGATTATTCAATCCGTGCCTCGTTCCATCTACCAAGCACCACCAGATAACCGATCAGAGACATGGCTGAGGATAATAATCCGAGGTTTGACATGAATACAAGGTTTGCCAACCTTGAGAATGCGGTCCAAGCGATCCTGACTCGTTTGGATAATTTGGCGATCCATCAACCACCCGTTGCACCAATCCCTAAAGTCCGAGGTCAGCATGAAGAGGAGGAAGATGCGGACTCAGATGCAACCCTCACCACAAGAAGGGCAGGGCGCGAAGGGCGAGGTTTAAGGGGTTGTGGACGTGGAGCGCGCCTTGAAGAGGTTCCAAGACGAGAAGATCGAGCACCAAGACAAGAAGAGTGGGACGTTGAACCATTTAGGCGTGTAGACCGACCATTCAAGATGAACATCGACAAATTTTATGGAGATATGGACGTCGATGGTTTCTTAAATTGGATTGATTCAGTCGAAAAATATTTTGATTGTATGGATCTAATGGAAGAACAAAAAGTTAACTACGTGGCTTTCAAACTTGAATCCGGAGCAGCCATTTGGTGGCGTAAGGAGCAAGAAACAAGGAGAAAGCGTGGTGATATGACCATTCGTGATTGGCCAAGTATGGAGCAAGCCTTGAGGGAACGCTTCTTACCAACAGATTACAATCAGACATTGTACACGCAATTCCTGACATGTGTACAAGGATCTCGCTCCGTGGATGAATATGTCACCGAATTTATTCGGTTGGCAACAAGAAACAACATGGAGGATAATGAAGATCAGTTGATAGCGCGATTCGTGGATGGTTTACACTATGAAGTAAAGTCGCGCATGGAGTTTGATACCTTTCTTTATTTCCAAGATGCCTGTGCAAAAGCAAGAAAGATCGGGTTGGCCTTAAAGAAGAAGCGTGTAACCACACGTTATTCTAGACTTGGAGGAACTTCTAACTATGACAAAAGTAAGGACAAATTGGCGGTTGGCGCGAATGATTCCAAGTCAACAAGCAAAGCAAGAGAGGTTCCTGAAAACTTGCAAGGCAAAGGCAAAGAAGTTGAGTCCAAGACAAACACCAAGATCAGATGCTACAAGTGCAATGAACTTGGACATATTTCGAGCAATTGTCCTAAACGAAAGTTTACTCAACTTGTTGAACATGGCAGTGAAGAGGAGGAGAATCTTGGCGCATACGTTTGTGCACCCGTGGATGCAAGCAGTGATGAAGATCTTGAGCAATCTACTGATGAAGAGGAGTATTGTGCTGTGCTGAGGAAATTAGCACTTGCGTCCGAGAAGAAGGATGAGTCCCAAAGGCACAACCTGTTTAGAACGCGATGTCACGTAGGAGAGGCCGTGTGCGAAGTCATCATCGATGGAGGATCTCAAGAAAACTTTATAAGCAAGCAGGCGGTTGAGCAGCTTGGCTTGACAACAACACCACATCCGGAGCCTTATTCGATTGGTTGGATCAAGTCAAGAGGAGGCATCAAGGTGAAGTCAAAGTGCGAAGTACCTCTCGCAATTGGCAAATTCAAGGACGTGGTGTTATGCGATGTTTTGGATATGGACGCTTGCCATATTCTGCTCGGTCGTCCTTGGGAATTTGACAACAAAGCTGTGCATCATAGCGAGAAAAATACGTATGACATACAGAAAGAAGGCAAGCAATTCACTCTCCTCCCAAGCAAGCCAAGGCACGTGAAGATCAAGTCCAACCATGCCGTGCGAACCACGAAACTGGTAACTTCGCATAAACTGATGCTTGCAACGATTAAAGAATTTGGAGGCTGTCATGTGATGGTGGTACGTGAAGTATTTGAGAACGATGAAGCATGGGAAGATTTGCATGAGCATGTAAAGAAATTGCTACATGATTATCCGGAGATAGCTCGTGGTGAATTCCCGAATGGACTACCTCCTTTGCGTGATATTCAACACGCAATTGATCTAATTCCGGGTGCCTCCTTGCCAAATCTCCCACATTATAAGATGAGCCCTCAAGAGAACAAGATCTTACGTGATCAAGTTCAGGAATTGTTGAAGAAAGGCTTTATTCAAGAAAGCTTGAGCCCATGTGGCGTACCCGCCCTCTTAGTGCCAAAGAAGGACGGCTCTTGGCAAATGTGCGTGGATTCAAGGGCCATTAATAAAATCACCGTGGGATACAGGTTTCCAATCCCCAAATTAAATGATATGCTGGACAACCTGAGTGGATCCACCGTTTATTCCAAAATTGACTTGAAGAGTGGTTACCATCAGATAAGAATCCGCCCTGGAGATGAATGGAAGACTGCTTTCAAAACTCGAGATGGCTTATTCGAATGGCTTGTCATGCTGTTTGGATTAACAAACACTCCAAGCATATTCATGAGACTTATGCACCAAGTTTTGAAGCCGTTCCTGGATGATTTCGTTGTCGTGTATTTCGACGACATCTTGGTGTATAGCAAGTCTGAGGAGGAGCATTTGGACCACTTGAAGCAAGTTTTTGAGGCCTTACGTAAGAACTCTTTGGTGATCAACTTGAAGAAGTGTCTTTTTTGGAAAAGGCAAGTTCTGTTCTTAGGATTTGTGATCGGCAGTGAAGGAGTGCACGTTGATAACACGAAGATTGAAGCCATCAGAACTTGGCCAACCCCTACTAATGTCAAGCAAGTGAGAAGCTTCCTCGGATTAGCAAGCTTCTATAGGAGGTTTATACGGAATTTCAGTATGGTAGCAGCCCCGTTGACTTCCTTGCTCAAGAAGCAAACCACTTTCGCTTGGAACGAGGAAACTGAATATGCATTTAACGAGCTCAAGGAGAAGCTTAGCTCAGCCCTGGTACTTGCTTTACCTGACTTCTCTAAGTTATTTCAGGTTGAAGTAGATGCATGTGGAGTTGGAATAGGCACGGTTTTGTCTCAAGAAAAGCGTCCTATTGCTTACTTTAGTGAGAAGCTGAGTACGCATAGGCAGACGTGGACAACTTATGAGCAAGAGTTCTATGGCGTATTTAGAGCACTCAAAGTTTGGGAACATTATCTAATTGGAAAGGAATTCGTGCTGTACACGGATCACAAGGCTCTAAAGTTCCTGAATGATCAGTCCAAAGTCAGCAATCATATGCACATGCGTTGGATCACGTATCTTCAGAAGTTTCCATTTAAGATAATGCATAAAAGTGGAACATCCAACGTGGTTGCCGATGTACTCAGCCGGAGAGAAAGTCTGTTAGTGGAACTACAAGGATCCATATTAGCCTTTGATAGTCTGAAAGAGCAGTATGAAGATGATCCCGACTTTGGAACTTTGTGGAAGCAATGCAAAGAAGGGAAGGGCATTGCTGATTTCTATTTGCTTGAAGGGTTGCTAATGAAAGGTGATCAGCTGTGCATACCGAAGACATCCCTTCGTGACCAGCTTATTTGGGAGATGCATGGGGGTGGACTTGCAGCTCATCTTGGGCGAGATAAGACATTGGCTTCCTTGACTTCACGATTTTATTGGCCTGCCATGAAGAAGAATGTCGCTAAAATGATACAGCATTGCGTTGTATGTCAAGAAACCAAAGGCACCGTGCATAACACGGGACTTTACTTGCCATTACTTGTTCCAAAGGCGATATGGGAGGACATCAGCATGGATTTCATGCTGGGATTGCCCCGAACACCTCGAGGAGTTGACTCAATCTTTGTGATTGTGGATCGACTTTCAAAGATAGCTCACTTCGTGCCATGTAGAAAGACGAATGATGCATCCGGAGTAGCGAAGTTGTTCTTTAAAGAGGTTGTACGTCTGCATGGGGTGCCAAGAACCATTACCTCAGATCGAGATGTCAAGTTCTTAGCGAGCTTTTGGAAGACGCTCTGGAAAATGTTTGACGCCACTTTGCAATTCAGCTCAACAGCCCATCCTCAGACTGATGGCCAAACAGAGGTTGTCAACCGAACTCTAGGCAACATGCTACGAAGTCTTTGCCATGACAAAAAACGGCAATGGGACCAAGCCTTGCCTATAGCTGAATTTGCGTATAATGGGGCAGTGCATTGCATGACCGGGAAGATACCATTCTCCTTGATGTACACGAAAGAGCCAAACCACATTGTAGATATTACTTCCATGATCAAGCCTTCAAAGAGTAATCCGAATGCCATTGATTTCGCGAAGCAAGCCCAGCAAGTTATGGATGAAGTACGCCTGAAGTTGGAGGATGCTTACCAAAAGGAGAAAGTTCGTATTGATGCATACCGAAAGGAACAGATTTTTGAACCCGGCGAGCAAGTCATGGTTCACTTTCAAAAGGAAAGAATGCCAAGTAACTTGGGAGGCAAACTACAGGCTAGAAAATTTGGCCCCTTCAAGATTCTAAGGCGTATCAACAACAACGCCTATGTGGTTGATCTACCATCCAATTTTGGGGTTTCCAAAACCTTCAATGTCACTGATTTGACGCCATACTTTGAAGCATTTCCTCTTCCATCCAAGATGACCGCTCGTGGACAAGCTCATTTCCAAGAAGGGGAGGATGATGTAGGAACATCCTAGAATGCCTTGCACCTATCTGACGTTCTCCAGCTCAGAAGCTAGCTCGGAAGTTAATAAGGCCAAAGCCACTTAATGATGCTTTTTAATTCGATACATGTATGTTTATTTTCTAGATTCATGTAATTGTGACTCTTGGTCGAGTAGGCTTTATGACCAACCAAGATCACTTATGTCCCTTTATAATGTATGCTCGGATGCATGAATAATCATCAAATGAATTGAATTGAGTTTATCTCAGAATTACCAAGTGTAATTGATGCATGGATTTGCATGAGTGCATGGACTTGCACGTTTAAGTTAGAACCCGCCCTAGCTGGCTGTTTGATTCGATCAAACTCCTTCGATCATATAGCGTAAGCTGTCCCTGGTCGAAGTCCCTATCCATATTCTTGTTCAAGTCGTCCAGTCTGTACCATTCTGATTGAACTCGTTCTGCTGCCTACGTCACCACTCTTATGAACAATTGTAATCGGACACTTCATAGGATACTTGATCCGTTTAGCATTCAAATGGATGCTTGGCTTCAATTGATCACGTAAAAATTCAAAATCCTTATGATCCGAATATAAATCATGCAACCTACTCAAATCAGCTTCCAACGAGGGCAAACCATTTGGATTAATCTCATGAGCAATCTTTGGGAGGTCTTTCCACATCATATGCACATCCTCATGCATGGCTTCTCATGACGCTTCAGCATTAAATTTCAAAAACTTCTTTATGTGCTCAGGAAGGTTCTTTAATTTCTTATCATACAACAAACCAAGATCTTTCGCAATAAGCTCATGACATTTACCAAATTCTTTCATCATATGTTGTACGTTCTTAGGTAATTTTTCATGCACGTTCTCATCATGAACACCCAAAACTAGACAACCTCCAAATTCTCTCATAAAAGTAAGAGTAAGTTTAGGAAAGGTTACTAATTCCGTAGTATGCACGGTATGATTCAACGTGATCTTGTTTGGCTTCGAATTGCTTGGCAAGAGGGTGAATTGATGTTCATCTTTCTTCAACTCGTACAGACTCTCCTTTCCATGATGTAATATCCAGTTCTCAATCTTCCAAGGTCGTCCGAGCACGTCACACACTTCATATCCAACGACGCAGCTGGTCTTGAAGAGATCATCATGTTGTGAATCTTCTTTCTTTTCAGAATTAAAAATTTCCATGTGCATCACATTACACGCTTCTTCTTCTTCAAAATTTTCTTTAGCCGGTGCACACATGTAGGCTTCAAAATTCTCGTCCTTTGGATCCTCACGTTCAGCCAATTAATTGATCTTCTTCGCTTTGTGCCCTATTTCTTTAAACCTGTAGCAATGAAAATTTGAAGAAATTTTCTCGTGCAGCCTCTTGATTATTCTTTCTCTTTGGACAATCACTTGAGATATGACCAGGTTCGCTACATCTATAATATCGCTTCATAGAAGTTGAATTTAACTCAAACTTAGTGCCTTTATGTTGGGAATTTTTAGGAGAAACTCTCAGCTTGGTGGTTGCCTTTAGATCAGTTGTTGTAACAACCTTCTTATCCGGATTTTTGTCAAAATTAAGAATATCTTCTGATCCAGAATAATGATTGGATGCACGTGTCTTCTTCATCTTTTGCCTTACTTCATTTTCATGTAAGAAGATTGCTTCATCCTCACGTAAATACTTTTCTCTTGGTAACTTTTGAACAAATGAACCGAAATTCCAAAAGAAATTCCTCTTTTCTTTGGCTTGCTTACCATCCACAAAAAGAAATCTTTGCTTCAAGACTCGTTTCATAGAGAGCCAATCACATATGCGACCTTCTCTTCCTCTTCTTCCTATTTCTTGATCCTTATGCCACCATGCAGCCGCTTTAGAATCTAACTAATAGGCCACAAAATTTACCTTTTGTTCTTCGGTTAGATCTTTGTATTGGAAATAATCTTCAATCGAATCCAGCCACATGAGAAATTCTTCATCATTCTGATTTCCATAAAATTTGTCAATATGTCGCTTAAACGAACGATCTACATGCCTCACTCGATCATGCTTCCATTCTTTATGTCCAGAAGCTCGTACTTGTTTGATCTCCTCTTTAGCACGTCTATGAACACTTAGGGTTTCTTCATGAACATCTTTGGCACGAACTCCTCATCCACGAACTCTTTCATCACGATCTATATGTACTCCTCTTCTTGAAAGGATCATAGCACATGAAATCACATTGGTCTTCTTTTCAGGTTTCGCACGGACAATAGATCGGGGTGCAACAATTGGTGCTTGCATTGAAAACTTATCCAATCAATCGAGAATAACCTGAGAAGAGTCTTCAAGTTTTGTAAATCTCTAATTCACATCTGGATCTATCATGTCTCAAGATTGGTTTTGTAGTGGAGTTTGGTAGGAAAATTGAGGCACAGATTGAATAATCATGCAATCCTTCTAATCGGCTTGTGTTTGGGTTCGCTCCAAAACTCACGGGTGATATGAACACAAATTGAACCTCTCTCATACACAACTCAACATAAAAATTGAGTCAAATCTCACTAATAGCGTTGATACCACATGATGTAGTGTAGCGGAAGCAATTAGATCTATGGGGTTTTCATTTTGAATCGATGTCCAATTTGTATCTTTACTAGATCAAAACTAAAGGACACGAATACATGGACTTTAATCAAACTGATGCTCACAAGAGATTGGACCGCTTATGGATGGTCTAGGAAGGATATAAATTGAAGAAGCGATCCAAAGGTTTGAACAATTAATGGGATGGATTAGGGTATGAACTAAGGGAGGTAAAATTAACAAAATTTAAAAGGATAGGGCCTTGACCAAGAACAACCTCTGTTGTATGATCTAAGGGTTTTTGATAAGTCAAATGGCCAGCTAGGGCAATTCGTTACCAACGTACGAATCCACATACAACTATGCGAATCCACATACTAACAATGCAAATCCACGCACCAACTATGCAAATCCATGCATAAAATGAGGCAAATCCATGCACTCAATTACACTCGGGTAATCAACGAGATTAAACTCTCAAATTCATATGTTCATCATCATAAGTTATTTTGATTACATTCAGATCGGATATTTAAAGAACTAAGTGAGCTTGGTTGGTCATTAAGCCAATTTCCAATAGTCACATTACATGAACTTAGAAATTAAATAAAACGAATCTACTTAATTGGAAAACATCAAAGGACTAAAATAAACTTGTCTTAGCTAAATGAACTAAACCTTATGAGATTCTAGAATGGAAAAGTGCAAGGTAATACGTTTTGATGTCTTCAATTGCAAAGTAATTCGAAATAAAATGCAATTAATGTCTTGATCTTTGCTCCCTGATTGGATCTTCACTTCAGATTGGATGGAAGCCTTGGATGTTCCTACATCAGGTTGTCTAAAGGGATGTGCACATCAAAGGTTTTTGATAAATTTGGCATTAGGCATGCTAAGTTATATGTGATACTACGGGCAAAATAGGTATCTCACACAAGATCAAATAATGAATTTTAAAGTATGTTGAGAGTTTTAATTAGTAGAACAAAAGATTGTCCATTATATGCTATGACAAGTAGCATTGGTATAAGACAAGATGGTCCAACCGAGTAGTAGTTCAAGGTTAGAGATCATGGGGCTGACCAAATAGTAGATAATACATCTATTAATTGTAAGGTTACTTCTGTAGATAAAAATTGCTAGATAGTATTCAATGGAGGTTGGAGAAAAGATGCCAAGCGAGCATAGGACTGGCTCACTTGAACAAAAGAAGATGAGAAAATTGAGATGGTCTTATTGATGATGGTTATTTATGATTTGAAGTAGAGTCAATAGAGTCAACTTAGTTTTACAAGATCTCATAATTTTTCATGGGTTGGTGCTTCGTCAAGGTAATGTTTGTTAAACTTTAGGAATAGCTTCATAGTTCTTCTCAAGAGATAAATTCTGGCTAAGGTGGAAATTGTTGAGTGTGGCAAGATTCTCTTTACTCGCAGATGTCAATCACCTCGTAATCATATAGGGGAGATAAATGCTAGTCTCATTAAGCATGCGAGGAGGGCAATATCGAGAGACTAACAGACACCATACTGTTGGAAGACATCAAACCCTCGCAACTGATTTTTCCTATTTTATTATGGCTCTTGTTTCAGATTATTAATTTTACTTAATTTTTTTGTATCCTAAAGTGTTGTTTATAATATAAAAATTTGTTATTTAGGATTATGTATGAATTGTGACTTATATCTATCAATAATTGTTTTTCACTGTGTATGTCAATATTAAATTGAACCCCATCATATTTTGTATTAGTATTTAGGGAAAAGTACACATAGGTACCCTATAATTTTATCGATTCTCACTTGAGTACCCTATGTTTTTTGGACCGTAGAACAGGTCCAAGTTATAAAAATTTTCATCACGGACTGATTCCAATCACTGGTTCGCATCTTTTTGATAAGACGACATCATTTCATGTCTTAGGTGGTGTTCCACATGTTTTGGGTCAAACGTCCATTTTAGTACTATATACTTAAATAATTTTTAAGAAAACCCTCTTCTTCCTCCTCTCTCTCTCTCTCTCCCCCTTTTCTTAATTCCCCACTTATTCCATCTCAATCGAGCCTCGGTTTCTGAATTGCAAGATCAAGTCAAAACAACAGATGCACCAGTAACCAAAATAATCGATTCATCTTTTGGCACTGATCTCCCCTCCATCGGGAATTGAAGCATAATATTTATAAAAGCCCTTTTTATCCTCTCCTCCAGATAGTAAACCTGCGAAGTTACCATCTTGTCCCTCCCCCTTCGCACCAAAATGGTGCCATTCCTTTTGTTTCTGAAGTGGTTTGTAATTACCCAATTAAACCAAGAATACATGAACCCAAGTTGAAAACGAAAAGAACAATCTTGGGTATTTTATAACTAGCTAAACCCAGATAAAGAATGGAGAAAGGGAAATAACTGGTTCATGTCGTCAAGGTTTGCTTCAAGAGGAAGCCACCTCTTGGCTGAAGCACTTTCATATACTGTTGTCATTGGAAGTGTGGGTTCCTTACTTCTACAACGAAATGAGGTTCTGTCAGAGTAGATTAGATTAGGGTTTTTTTTTCTACTGAGATTTTTTTAATTAGAAGTAAGGGGGAGGTGGTGGGTTTTGTACGTTGTCCAAGGGATTGGACACTGGGTTTGGGTTGTAGCTCCTAGTTGCAAATAGCCTTATAGGTGTTGGCTTTCTGGGTTTGGGGCTTCAAAAATGTGCCATCGTTCTTTGCAGGTGAGCTTGGACCGTATCGACCTCTCTTGGTTAGTGTCCCTGTATGGGAGTTTGGTGTTCGTCTTTTTTGCATGTTTGATTGGGAGTTTGGAGTGGTGGCCATCGGAGGTGATGGCGGGGATTGGTCGGTGACGGCGGCGGTGGCCTCATATGGCACTAGGGTTTGATGGATTTTGTTTTTCGATGCCTGGAAGGGGTTAGGGTCCTCTTGTGGACTCTCTCCCTAGATGGTTTTGTTTTTTGGTGCCTGGAAGAAGGTTGGTCATCGAAAGAGGCTGAGGAGAAGAAGTGGCAGAGGAGGGGGTTTCTGGGGAGGAAGGAAAATGAGGGAGAAGAGAGTGTTTTAAAAAATAAAAATTAATTGTGGATTAATTTGGTAATTAGCCATTGTCACATCATTTCCACGTGGTAGTCCACATTGGATGCAAAACGACATCGTTTTGTCAAAAACACGCGGATCGGAGATTGGGATTGGTCCTTGATGAAAATTTTCATAACTTAGACCTGTTCTACGGTCTAAAAAATACAAGGTACTCAAGTGAGAATCGATAAAATCATAGAGTACCTAAGTGTACTTTTCCCTAGTATTTTTTGCTATCTTATTCTAAATTTGGTGAATTTTTAACAAGCATAGTATGCGTAAATATCACTAGGTAAATTTAGATATGGTTAACTATATTTTTTTAGTAAATCGGAAAAAAAATATAAAATATATTTTGGCTCACTTAATTATTGGGCTAAACGGGAGGAAGATGAAGTTAAGAAAGGAGGAAGAAATGAGGAAGGGGAAACTGGGAACCAATGAGAAAAATGAAATTACAAGCATGCTTTTTTTAACCTTTCAAATCTTTAAATCAACATTTCAAATTACAACACTTGGTAGGTAAGATAACAATTGATCCTATTTTTTTAAAATTGCCTAAAATTTTGAAAGTTTAAGTCTAATAAGTTACACTTAAATTTTTTCAAAAAATAAAAGCTCCAAATTTGAGTAATATGATACTATCAATTCTCTTTTATTGGTATCAAATCCACTCTCTTTATTTATTTGAACCATAACCAATGGTTCACCAATTCAAATACAAACATCTTTGGAGTTTTATATAGAAGAAGATCTAATCGGACAAAAATTACAAAATTCGACTGAACTAAAAATATCTAGATTAATTAGTGATGTTATTATTATTAATTTATAGATTTTCAATTGAATCTTTAAGTATACATTAATACTAAATAATTTATTGTAGCAAAGTTTGTTCCCTTAAAAAATATTAACCAATTCAAATTTTATTTATCTAGTATATGCGAACACCATATGTTGCAAACCAATAATAAACAAGAACAAGATACTAGAATAAAGTCCCTTCAAATGGGTTGCTATAGTACAAAAGCAAATTTAACAATAAATAGGTCGATATAATAATTTTCTTATTGGAAATATTTTTATGTACTTGAGTTTTTACAATTGAATTTTATCGTTATGAAATAATAACTATGACAACATTCACAACCTAAAAACTTGAGATTTTGCAAATGTAAAACATAAATATGAATATAGTCTACTTTTAAAAAAATCCCTTAAGGAAAGAGAGGCAATATATATGTGTCTGGATTTGGTGTTATATGTTTAATAGGTTACATTACCATGCTTGACCAAGTTCAGACAATTAGATCAACAAGAAAAATTAGTTTGTTAATCTAAAAGCTTAGACAAGTGAGAGTAGTTTCGTCTTTTGAAAAAAAAGATAGAGAGAGAGAGAGAGGAGAGTACGAGGAAGGAGAAGAAGAAAAAAGAAGAATGAAGGAGAAGGATAGAGAAGGAAAGAGCTTGGAGACTCGTCGCACCTCGAAGAACCTCTCTCCGAGGATGATCTCGACGACGGTAATGTGCTGTTTCTCTTCCCTTAGATTTAGGAACGAAAATACCACCAGAATTATCATATTGCTTGTATTGTTGATTGACATGCCACTGGGATTTCGAAACCGTTACTTAGATGTCATGGTTCTCTCTATAACTTTGTCGGCAATGGATTCATGATTTGTCGATAAGTGGGTAAGTAATTTTGTTGATAGTTTGCCTAGATTATTCAACAGTTTATCGAGTTTATTCAATGATTATTATAGTTATATTTAATAGTTTACTAGTTAAATTCAATATTTGTCGAGACAGACCAATCCATTGAATCAATCATACCAAATCATCATATCAATAAGATAAATCAAACTATTGAATCAAATAAACTAAATTATTGAATCAAGACCAAAATATTAAATCAAATATCCCAAATTATTATATCAATTAGATAAACATAATTATTAGACCAAACTATTTAATAATTTTGTTAAGGGAAAACTACCCTCTAGTCCATAGACTTAACATAATTCTTCTATCGGATCCCTCATTTCTCATAAATGAGTAACCCATCCCTGTTTTATGAGAAAATGTTTGTCTAAGGTCCCCAACGCCCAAATCAACATTTTTATGTGAAAGGGTAAAATAGTCATTTCACATGTAAAAAAATGAAAAAATGGGTTTTGAAGTTAACCAGGGACCCGAGACCAATATTTTTTCAAAATACAAGGACGACTAAATCGTTTATGAGAAAAAAAAAGACCCGATAGGAGAATTCGATTAAGACCAAAAACAAGGGGATAATTTGCGCTTTTGTTAATTATATTCTATAGTTTACTTAGACATACCGTGTAAATGATCATTATAACCCCTT
Organism: Hypericum perforatum; assembly: GCA_012979155.1. NCBI lineage: Eukaryota > Viridiplantae > Streptophyta > Magnoliopsida > Malpighiales > Hypericaceae > Hypericum > Hypericum perforatum. The sequence goes on along the minus strand of SOPF01027665.1, from coordinate 51,701 downwards.
TAGAGTAATGTATATGTCACTAAACATTGAAGCGGAATCCAATATATATATCTCTCTCTTTCCTATCCTCACTCTCAAAGGAAGAAAAAAACCCACATAATTTAGAGAAACACATTTAACACTACATTGTACCCTCTCTCCTCTTCTCTCTCCGCTTCCCCTTCTTCCTTTTCCACCACACCACACCACACCCACCAAAACAGACGCACCACACCCACAATCCCACAAATTGAAACTGAAACCCCTCCCAAAAAAAAACCCAAACCTTAAAAAAAATGTTACAATTATTATTACACAACATGTAATAACTCCTCCTCACACAATGTCTCCTCCTCCTGACTCGAACCCAATCCCTAAACTGCGTCGTTTCTAGCTCACTTCCTCTGTAGGGTTTCTCCGTCCTAAGGCTTTTCGTCTCCCATTCCCCATTTCGCCTCCGTTACTTTAAAAGGTTTGTTCTTTTTTCCCTATTTGGGTACCCATTTGGTTCGTTTCGAGTAAAATTGGTTCAGTTTTTCTGGGTCGTTTTTGTTTTGGTGTTTTCTGTGCATTTTTGTTTTAAAAAAATTATGGGTTCCTGATGAAAATTAGCTGAAAATTTTGTGGGTGGGGATTTGGGAGGCTCTTTGCATGTTGTGGTTTGAAATTTTTTTTTTGGGAAATTCCCTTTTTGTTTAAGCATTGGTTGCCATTATGCTTAATTTTTGGACAATGTGGGGGTTACTTTTTTATTTATTTATACAATAATTATAATCAGAGGTCGGTAATGACAAAGAAAAGGGATTTTCCTGTTTTGTTTGAAAATGACAGCCTCGTTCGATTTTTTTACCTTAATGGTGTGAAAAGTGAAAATCCTTTTTTTTTTGCTATCTCCTCCATATTTAAAAAAAACGCATAATTGGTTGATTTTCGGCAATGGATAATTGTAGAATTTAAGGTAGTCTGGAATACTGCTGGATTTTGTTTCTTTTTTTCTCTATTGTGGTGCATCCATATGGATATTCCCATTTGCATGCTGATATTTTTATTTGTGAGACCAATTTAATGCTGGGATTTTGTTACCATAATGTGGCACTTTTGGTTTGTGCTTATTTAGTCTAGTCAAAGGCCATTATATGGGTGCTTCGTTATATATGTTATCTCTACAGGTCTCTGAGTTTACTTTCATTTCTTCTCCTTAGGATTTTACAAAGTAGGGATAATTGGTTTTGTTCAATTCCCACTGGTTTCCTCGGGATTTACGAGGTGGGACAGTGTGTGTTTGCGAGTGAACGCATAGTGGACGAGTGTTTGTGGGCTTTAGCAGAATTCTTTTGAGTAATGGTGATCATTACCATGGTTTTCAGATGCAAGGTCTTTCCATGATTATGCTTCAAGTTACCGTGGTTTGAGGCTTATGGTATCTGCATTCTTTCTGCTTTACAGGTCGATAGTATGACTGGTTCTTGGTTTGACGAAAACTTCAATGACTTCTCTGATGAATTTTTCAATGATCTTGATGACTTTAAGTGCTATGACATCGCCTTGGAAGATGTTGAGCCGAATTATGCCGGAGAAGATTGGGAAATCAAGTTGCAAAATATTGAGCCACCGCCTTTTAGTATCTTAACGGGTTTCCCCTCCAGTGGCTTTGAAATTGTCAAGAATGATTTGAAAGTGAAGAAGAGTTCTGTAGTCTCTGTAAGTTTTATATTACACTATCGTTGACTACATAGTAATTTGCCACTTCTTGCAGCTGTCGTATCCGAGGTGCTGAATTTATGCCTCTGGCATATGAATTTGTTGCTGTTGCTTTCCCAGATGAAAAGAAATTTGTGCCGACCCATTTCTGTTTTCACTACAAAGTGTTAAATTCCATATGTCTAGAATGATACTCTGTGCTGGGTCTCTGGGTCTCTGCTTATGTTGCATCGGTGATTCTAGTATTTTATATTGAGGGTGTAGTATGACCAAACTGCCATATAAAGGTCAATGCTTTGGTGTTTATAATATGTCAAGTTTCTTCGTGTCAGTAGTTCATCCAAGTTATAGGTTAATTGTATTTAACCTAGAGAATCGTGGTTTAACAGCTAAGTATTAGACTTATGCTCTTGTTTTAGCGTCAGGAAGCTGAATGAATCTTTCATTGTACTTGTGCGTAACTCCTTTTACTCTTTTGTGGTTATACAGACTATGGATCATAGGGTATCTGTTAAAGTTCAGACTTTTTTGGTCATGTACTACTTGTAGAATCTTGTTAGCTAAGTACATATCACAAGATGCTACAATTTCAGGCTTTCAGCTTGGTTACGTGGGAGTTGGTCTACTGAGAGATACTACATTACCCTGTTTCATCGAATCCCTTTGGCTCCCCTGTCCGACCTGGAATTTGAATTGATAGCCAATTGAATCTTGTATAACCTAGTGAGGATAAGCTCAAATGTATTCCGTCTTACGTGACCTGATCTTGAATTCTCAGTTTGTTGTTTCCATGCCATGCATCCTTTCTTGCGTAAAATCTATGTGGGAAGGACCAGTTTATGGAAAAAGTTTATTTGATCAAAAGTTACTTTTGCTCTGTTGTCATCTTTCTGTATCTTTCCCTCGATTGAACGTGGTCTTTATTTCCTCTGGAACTTTTGTTTATGGAATTTCTTTTGCCTGGTCCAGTGTGACGATACTCTGCAGCTCAAACAACGTCCTGCCACTGGGGACCTATGTGGCAAATTTCTGGATGGAAAATATCTGCATACATTGCGGACATGCAGTCCTGTTTCAGTTCTTGAAAGCAGCAGCACCAGCAGCTCTTCCTCAGCCGAAAATCGTAAGCCGTGTTTCGCAAAATTTGGCATTCCGGTTAAGCGTCCTAGAAGCAAACGTTGCTATACCCCACGGCGGACATTTCCTATATTAGCAGTGCCAAGTGCTTCCAGGAGATATCGCCGTTCGACTACTTCCGACTTAGATTCAGAGTTCTACGCAGGTGGCGATATAGAGTTCGATGCTGCTAAGAAGAGCCAGCATAAGAAAAAGAACCTGACTCGGATTTCTTCAGAGGTGGAGATTACAGAAACATCTTTAGATTCTGGTGAAACCAGAAAATGTACCCATTGTCAGATTACTAAAACTCCTCAATGGAGAGAAGGGCCAATGGGACCAAAAACACTTTGCAACGCTTGTGGAGTTCGTTATCGATCAGGTCGCCTTTTCCCCGAGTACCGGCCTGCCGCAAGCCCCACTTTTGTTCCGTCCGTGCACTCCAACTCTCACCGGAAGGTCTTGGAGATGAGAAAAAAGTCTGGCCGGCCGAGTGCACCAGCTGTCATGGCTACACCGTCAGCTTCTGCTGCAGAATATTCATTTTAATAGCTATTCTAATGGCTTAGGATTAGAGAAGCAGCCTCATAGTTGTAAGTCGCCGGTCTTTTTTATCTTCTGTCTCCATTTCATTCGGTTTGCATTTGTTCTCTTTGTACATTTTAATTAATAAGGACTAGTAATCTTTAGATGAGAGATGATAATGTAGCAGCAGTAAGGGGAAGGCGGTACGAGCTTCGAATAGATGGCATCCCTTGAGTAGATGGCATCTCTTGAGTGTATCAGCGAAGAAGGTAAAGCCAGTAAGGTAGGCTTAGAACTAGAAGTTTAGTGATTTCAGTTTCCTGTTTAGCCCTTTGATGGGCCTAAGTTCATGGTTTAGTGTAAGGTAGTAGCTGTTTTTTTTCTTGTCTACTTTGTTGCAAAGTATGTCTTTCTGCAGCAGTTTAGCAAGTTGGCCAGAACAGTACTGGTTAGTTGTTGTAAGACTTGTTTCTTCTTTGTAAGCAGTTTCCATTTTGACTATTGCGTGTCGAGGAAATTCAATATTTTTTTGTTTCATGCAACTTTTTGTTTGTTATTTCAACTATCTCAACTAATTCATGTTTGAGCATGTGATAAGGTTATTATTAACAAGTATTTAGTATTGTTGTGTTTGTAAAGATTTAAAATTGTGATTTCTTAATTGATCTAGAACAACATTTATTTTAACTTATATCAACTATAGTTAGTCCAACTTATATATTAGAGCGCACACTATTTTTTTTTTTTAATTCTTGGCAATGATAGTTTAGCCAGCATTTTCATTGTTGTTCGGCTCAGAAGTGAATTACTTAAACTAGTAGGTAATTCGAATCCGATGGTTTTGAACAAAAATGTTTCGCCTCCGACGTTGTTGCCATGGAATTAACCATTGGTTAATTATATTTGTAGATTAAATTTAAATTTAATTCCTCAATGAAAATGGTCTACTGGCCTTGTTGAAAAGATGGTCTACCGGATTAGGTGAGAAAAGGAAAAGGCGAATAACGGCCGAGTCTGAGACAGATTAAAATGATGTCGAGCTTACAGCGGAATGAGTAATATACTAATATGGGTTGGTGGCAAATCGGAAAATTAATATATATAGGTCAAGCTATAAAAGTGATAAAGAAATTTCTATTAAATTTTATCATAATTACAATTTTAATATTTTAACTCCAGAGTTTTAACTTAAATAAAAATATCATCTTATTGATTGAGCTATAAAATAAATGATATAAATATATTTTTTTTATAATTACAATTGTATTTTTTTCAAATAACACCAGAAAATAAATTCCACCAGTTGTGCCATAATAACACCTATATATGTTTCAAAACATCTGGGACAATTAAGTAGCTTAGAACAGTAACAAGGAGTCATTGGGCTTTATCAGATCGTTTCAACCCACAGTTAATCAAGCCTAAACTTATTCAGCCCATATGGTATAATTTTATACCGGCAAAGCCTGCATTTGTTTTCTAAGGTAAAATTCTACTTATACATTGTGGTTTAAAAATGTCGGACAGAAAAATTTGAAAACATTACAGAGTAGTGATATACAAATCGATTGTATCAAAGTTAACTTTTACCTATTTATAATATGTATTCAAATTCGTTATTGATTTTATTAGACTCTGAGTAAGGGTTGATAGAATTTAAGTGAGAATAGAAGAAGAATAGATTTAAAGGGAGGAAGAGGTTGAAGAGAAACAAAATAGAACAATAAGAAAGATAATTGAGAATATAATTCATTCATTAGATAAGGAAGTAAACATATTCAACAGTAACTGATATACTCCTCTAGTAGAAGTTACTGCCCACCAACCACAACTACAGAGTCTCTATTACCTATTTCTAACGTTTAACAACTACTTTTGCACTTCGCCCTAGATTACTAATACATGATTACACAACTTATGTATTAAACATAACTAGTAGTAAAAATAATTAATAATTAATGAGATACTAGGTAGATATCGGTTAGGTACTGGACATTACTCCCCACTCAAAAGAATCTTGACCTCATGGTTCAAAGTACGTTAAATACATAAAATTGAGCCCACCAATCATCCAAGTCTTTTTTTCTCCCCTGAATGCAGATTTTGTGAATCATCAAAGAGTGTGTATTGCCATGATAAATTATCACCATTTCAGCCATTCAGAAGAGACAAATATCAATCTCTAAAATTTTCTCTTCTTGAAAATGTTTCGAATACTCAATATCAATATAAAAGTGTCCATCTCTCTTAATATTACCTTAGCAAACTTTGCCACAAAAGTGAGCAAGGGAAACCACATCATGATCTTGATTTCCAAGCAGAAATGAAAACAGCTTTGACAATAAAGCCAATAACAACATCAATTTCTACATTTTTTCATCACCCTAATTAGTCAGAGACTTACGTATTTTGTTCTTTGAAAAGGTTTCTCCGCATTTTATCTCAAGAACAGTCTTGAAGTCTAGTAAGGAACAACTCTTGTACTACCCATTTCCACTATAACTAAAATTTCGCATTTCACCAGCGATGGACAAAAATCAGATCTTTCATTCATTACCATGGCAAAAATAGATTCGACAAGGCCTTTGGCAATATACATAATACAACAATGGGATAAAGTTGTCTAAGCAAAAATATTTGGGCAAATTACCCTCTAGTTTTTGATCTTAATCGAATTCTCCTATCGGGTCCCTCCTTTCTCATAAATGATTTAGCCGTCCCTATATTTTTAAAAAATATTGGCCTCGGGTCCCTTCTTGACTTCAGCACCCATTTTTTTATTTTTTTATCATGTGAAATGACTATTTTAACCTTCACAAAAAGACAAAAACAAGATGAAATTTGTCATTATGTGAAGGGTAAATAAGTCATTTCACATGACAAAAAATGAAAAAATGGGTATTGAAGTCAACTAAGGACCCGAGACCAATATTGTTTTAAAATATAGGGATGGCTAAATAATTTTTAAAAAAAAAGAACCCTAGAAGAGATTGTAATTAAGATTAAGGACGAGGGGGTAATTTTCCCAAAATATTATTGCTTAAACTGAATGCAACCAACGAACTTCCAATACCAATTTTAATATCAACTACACATAACTAACCATATGCCTCCTTTTCCATTATGTGCACAATATAAATAGGTGTGGTTAGACCAATACACACAAAATGATTTCCAATCTCTTTCACAGATCTTTTAATTGTATTGTAGTACATGCAACAAGTACCTGTATAATCACCATCATCTTCTTTTCATTTTTTAGTCTGGTAGCTTTCTTTTCCTCCACAAAGTCATATCTTGGATCTATAACAGCAACATATTTGGACATCTCCATTTCTGCCTTCCGAAGAGCCCCAACAACTTCAAAACTCCTCGGCTTCTCAATATTCGAGATCCCAATTCTGCAACATCATTCTTAGCACCATGTTGTTTATGTCCAAGCACCACAATAGTCTTCAACTTCTCAAACTTCCTCCCATACTTCTTAACTGCTTTCACTTGCTTCAATTGATTAATTTCCTTGACAAATGATTCATAGCTCTTATCAATGAGTACAATACAAAACTCCTTCACAAACTCATTCCAATTCGCATCCTTATGATTCACACTCAAAGCAAAAACAAAATATCAAGCTTGGTAAAATCCCAATTCTCTAAATCTATATCACCCATATTACCAAGAATTTTCAACACAGTGGTTCATATATGATTCCACCTCCTCATGAGGAACAAGATTTGAACTTCAACATTATCGAAATGCCTACATAATGCCTCAACAAATTCATTCCAATAATTCTCATCATCATCCAACTCCCATGTGAATACCACTCACTTGCCTTACCAACCAATAATTCTGCTACTATTTGATTCTTAAAGATTTTCACAACCTTATTAATCAAAAAATACTTCTCAATATGTCTAATCTGCCCTTGGGTTATTACCCAAAAAGGCAGGAAGAAGAGGAAGTCCCCGTTGAGACATAAATAAATTTACCTCATCTGCTCTTGTCTTGGTTGCTTCCAATAACTCACAATGGCGAACCATCTTTGATTTCATTTGTTCCTCCATTGTTCTTTGAAGAAGACATTAGCTATGGAAATCCTGAGGATTTGGTAGCTCTGATACCACTATTATGAACCTCGATAGAAAAGAGTATGGGAGAGGATAGAATTTAGGTGAGGATAGAAGAAGAATAGATTTAAGGGGAGGGAGAGATTAAAGAGGAAGAAGATAGAATAATAAGAAAGATAATTGAGAATGTAATTTATTTATTAGATAAGGAAGTAAAAATACATAGCTTGATATACTCTAATAGAAGTTACTACCCACTAACCACACAGCCTCTACTACCCACTTCTAACACGCAACAACTACTATTATACTCGCACTAGATTATTACTACATGATTACATACTCGCACTAGATTATTACTACATGATTACATAACTTGCGTATTAAACATAAGTAGTAATAAACATAATTAGTGAGATACTAGTTGGATATTAGGTTAGCTACTTGACAGATTCTTAATATAAAAAGTGAGCGCGAAATTCACCTTATGAAAAAGAACCGAGTTAGGAAATATATAGTAATATTTTAATATTTACTCTCTAAAAGAATAGTTATTTCTCTAATGTAAATTGGACTTCTCCAATCGTCAATCTATGAATGATAAATATAATTCCTTGCTATCTTGTTATTTTATAGTAGTTCTTACCTTAGCATCCTGAGCTCAAACGAGAAACTTTTCAAATTTTAGTTTTCGACATCTTTTCAAATTATTTGAATTTCCAAAAAAAAAAAAGCGAATGGAACCTTCGTTTTATCTAATGGATATCGACTGGGAATAAGAGACTGAGTTATTTTTTGGGAAGTGGATAAAGTCTTGGATGTGTAAATAGTAATAGGACCATCCTGAAAATAAGTATAGCCTTCGGATGAGTCAAAATAAAATGGAAGCTCATCTCACGGACATGGACGAGCAAGGATAATTTTATCCTTTTAACACGACTTGCAAAAACCACCAAAGCCAAACAAGGGACAAGCTTATGAGCGGTCACGGAGGAGAGCAGACGTGGAAGCGAGTGAGCAGCATTGACATCGACTGGACAACGGCTGTGACCTTGGTGGAGGTGCCAAGTCATCGTTAGAGGCAATATGTAACAATAGATCTCCCTCGATGGTCAAGCTTTGGGTTCACTGGTAATCCGAGTCCTTTAATTTTATTAGAATCGATGTCGAGGACGAAGCAAAGAATTTTTTTGGAATGGCTTATCGATAAAAAAAAAAGCAAGCTTCATCTAAAAAAATGGTGCTTAATATATAAGCGGTGAATTTATTGAAATGTGTGACGTAGCGTAGCGGAATGAACTTGGTCGATTTGCGTTTAATATGATTCAAATGAGTGAATTGGTGCAGATGAACGAAATGAACTCGGCAATTAGGGTTTGTATTTGGTACGAACGGGGTGTTTGAAGGTAACTTGGTACGAAAGTAACAAAGATAACTTTGATCAAGGAACAACTTCCATCGTGTTGATCAAAGGGGTTCGAAAACGAACGACCAGCTAGGCAAGCGTTAATCAAACGTACGAATCCACGTATTAATGATGCGAATCCACGCATAACAAAGTGAGTCTATGCTTCAACTATGCAAATCCATGCATAAACGAGGCAAAACCATGCACTTACAATTACACTAAGGTAATCCAGAGAATAATAATCTCAATTTAATTCATTTTCCAATGATCCTTTTCATTACATATGAAATACATATTTAAAGAACTAGGTGAGCTTGGTTGGTCATTAAGCCAATTATCCAAGGGTCACATTACATGAATATAGAAATCTAAATAGGACGAATCTTCTTAATTGAAATATCTAAAAGACTAAATGAACTTGTCTTGATTAAACGAACTACACTTGATGTGATTCTGAATGGCAAAATGCAATTAGGTGCGTTGAGATGTCCTCCAATGCCAATTAATTCGGCATAAACTCCAATTAACACCTTGATCCTTGGTCTTTCTTCACTTGACATCGATCAGATTAGGTGGAAATTTCGGATGCTTGGATGTTCCTACATCAGACTCCTCTTCTTGGGAAAACAAGCTCGTCCCGAGCTTCTTTGAAGAACATCACCAAGATTTCGTTGCTGAACATGGTGGTGAAGTTTGATTTCTGCCCTTCCAACGAAACAAGTACTTCGAACTTAACATTCGCAAACAAACCAAGATAAGTAAGTACTCCAGATTACGAAATTGAGATCCTTCAAGCGCATTTCACCATGCAGATAGAAATCATGCACGGTCGATCCAGTGTTGCACAATGTCCACGAGTCATTATCATCAAATTCGTACAATTTCTTCAAACAACCAAAGGCAGTAGCAACTTCACGAAATTCTTCATTTAAGACCTGCCTTGGACTTAGAATATCTGCAACAACTTTGGTAGTACCACTCTTGCAAACAATTTGAATTGGCAACTCCCAAAGATACTTGATCCATTTAGCTTTCAAACGGGTGCTTAACTTCACTTTGTCATGTAGGAACTTGAAAAGATTGTGATCCAAATCTGAATCACATATACCATTCGAATTCATCCCAAATGGTGACAAACCATTCATCAATTCTTTACAAGCAAACTTTGGAGGGTCTTTCCATAAGGTATGCACGTTCTCATGAATAATCACAATTGGATATCCTCCGAATTCTCTCAAAAAATCAAACTTCAGTTTAGAATGGGTTACCACTGCTGTAGCATGCATGGTATCGAATGTGTGTTCTTGGAGCCCATTCTGGTTCGACTTGTTTGGCAAGATCAGATCGTGGCAAGCTTCCTTGTCAATCAAGTCACAAATGACCACGTTTGTTGTATTAGGAAACTTGCATCTTATGTCCTCTTTGGAGCCTTTTTTGGGATGATCCAATCCTAAAGAATAGTATTCAGAATTTGCTTCGGTCTTAAATCCAAAATTCTCGAGGAATGGCTTGTTGTTCACATCACATTCTTTATCTCCAATGTTGCAACTGATCTTGAAGAGATCATCACATTGTGCTTCTTCTTTCTTTTCAGAATTATGATCCTCCTTGTGCAACACATCACCCACTCCTTCTGGACCATCCATATCTTCTTGATCTTTGTCAGAATTTTCTTCTTCGTTTATGGCATCCACGGATGCACAAATAAAATGATCATGGCTCTCCTCTTCTTTGCCCTCGCGTTCAACCTGTTGGTTGATCTTCCTCTTTGGACAAACTTTAGCAATGTGTCCAAGTTTGTAACACCTATAGCAACACAAATTAGAGTTTGTTTTGAACTCAAACTCTTTCCTTTTCTTTTCTAGAATTTCAGGAGCAACTCTCGGCTTGGTGATTGCCTTCGAATCAGATTTGGAAACCACCTTCTTATCCGGAATTTTACCAAATTCACGCTCCTGATTCGTACTTCTCACGGACCTTTTAATGATATTCAAATCTTGCACGATTTTTGCATTCTTCTTTAGTCCTCTTTTGACATCAAACGACTTCATGTGATCAGAATTATAACTCGGCTCGATCTCCTTAACAGATCGTACCCCTTGCACACATTTAAGGAGTTGCGCATCTAGGGTTTGTTTATATGCCACAGAAAGAAACTTCTTCTTTATACTTCATTTCATGGATGTCCAATCTCCTCTTCTTTCTCTTCCTCTCGTTTCTTTCTCCTTAAGCTACTAAACAACCACTTTTGAATCTAACTTGTAGGCCACAAAATTCACCTTTTGTTCTTCTGTTAGATTTTTGCATTTGAAATAAACTTCAACTGAATCAAGCCATTGGAGAAGTTCCTTGTCATCCAAGTTTCCATAAAACTTGTCTACATGAGGCTTGGACACACGATCTACACGCCTCTCTCGTTCATGCTTCAAATTATCACATCCAAAATGCACGACTTTGACATGAACTCCATGTCCATCATCTCTTGAATCACGTTCTTCATACACTCCTCTTCTTGAATTGATCGTAGCACATGGATCTACTTTGTTCTTCTCTTCAGATTTCACAAGGACATCAGATCGGGGTGCAAGATTATCCAAACGATTGAGAATGGACTTTAGATTGTCTTCAAGGTTTGAAAACCTTTGTTTCACATCAGGGACAATCATGCCTCAAATCGGATTTTGGTACAGTTTGGTAGGAATTAGGGATTCAGATTGAATAATCACGAAAATCTTGTTGATCAGTTTGTATATGGTTCGCTCAAACTCACAACAGTGTAAGTACGAACTCTCTCCCTCCTCTTGATATGGAAATCAAGATGATCTCAGCCAAAAGCTCTGATACCACCTAACGTAGCGTAGCGGAATGAACTTGGTTGATTTGTGTTTAATATGATTCAAATGAGTGAATTGGTGCAGATGAACGAAATGAACTCGGCAATTAGGGTTTGTATTTGGTACGAACGGGGTGTTTGAAGGTAACTTGGTACGAAAGTAACAAAGATAACTTTGATCAAGGAACAACTTCCGTCGTATTGATCAAAGGGGTTCGTAAATAAATGGCCAGCTAGGGCAAGCGTTAATCAAACGTACGAATCCACATACGAATGATGCGAATCCACGCATAACAAAGTGAGTCCACGCTTTAACTATGCAAATCCATGCATAAACGAGGCAAAACCATGCACTTACAATTACACTAAGGTAATCTAGAGAATAATAATTTCAATTTAATTCATTTTCCAATAATCCTTTTCATTACATATGAAATACATATTTAAAGAACTAGGTGAGCTTGGTTGGTCATTAAGCCAATTATCTAAGGGTCACATTACATGAATATAGAAATCTAAATAGGACGAATCTTCTTAATTGAAATATCTAAAAGACTAAAATGAACTTGTATTGACTAAACAAACTAAACTTGATGTGATTCTTAACGGCAAAATGCAATTAGGTACGTTGAGATGTCCTCCAATACCAATTAATTCGGCATAAACTCCAATTAACACCTTGATCCTTGGTCTTTCTTCACTTGACATCGATCAGATTAGGTGGAAATTTCGGATGCTTGGATGTTCCTACATCAATGTGAAAGGATAAAATAGTTTGCACTAATATTAAAATAGTTTGTATTAGTAGTTCCAATGATTTATAACGTTACGATCAAATAGTTTGTATTAGTAGTTCGGACGATTTACACTGTTATGATCAAATAGTTTATGCTGGTATGCTCAAATAGTTTAGTAAACTGTGTTCAAATGATTTGGTTAACTGTGTTCAAATGGTATGGTCATGTATGTTCAAATAGTTTGATTAATTGTGTTCAAATAATTTGGTCATATATGATCAAATAGTTTGTG
>SOPF01027665.1:0-39030 GCA_012979155.1 Hypericum perforatum | reverse complement strand
AAACTATTTAAACATGCATGACCAAACTATTTGAACGTAATTGACCAAACTATTTGAACATACATGCTTAAACTATTTGAATATGTATGACCAAACCATTTGTACACAATTAACCAAACCATTTAAATGTAGTTAACTAAATCATTTAAACATACATAGTCAAACCATTTAAACATAGATAGTCAAACCATTTGAATATAGTTGACCAAATCATGTGAACTTATTAAACTTAACTAATTGAACATAAGAGAACATAATTGATAAAATTATTATGATTAAATGATTTATTATATTTCATGATAATAAATCTATTAAATTAAGATTAAATAATTTAAACTAGTAGATCAAATAATTTCACTATTATAATTAAATGGTTTGTCGTGTTAACTAACCATTTGAACATTCTTTGGCAAACTATTTAAACCTAATTGACCAAACTATTTGAATATTCATTGACAAACTACTAGAGCCCAACTGATCGAACCATTTGAATATTAATTGACAAACTATTTGAACCTAATTAACCAAATTATTTGAACATTTATTAACAAACTATTTGGAACTCATTTGTATGAACCATAACTAGCCAAACAATTTGAATATAAGAGGACAATTTGAACATACATATGTCAACATTATTTGAACACAATTGGCGAAATCAATTGAACACAACGAAGCCATATAGTTTGCATTGATATGATAAAATAGTTTATTTAGTTATATCAAATAATTTATTCTGTTATATTAAATGGTATGTTGTGTTAAATGCTTATTTCGATAATATTAATTATAAATATTAGTAGAACATATGTTCAAATGATATGGTCGGTTATTTTAAATGGTTTAATTTGATAATGCTAGTTCTAATTAAATGGTTTCCTATATATCATGTGTGATATCCCATATATATACTTTGTGAAATACTTAAGGGATTTGATTGTTACTATCCATACCAATAATGTGCACCTTCATTTTGGGCATACATCCTAAAAGAACTTTAAAGTTAAAATGCCTTCGGCCGAAAATAGGATCAAGATGAGTGAGTGACCTCCTGGGAAGTTTTCCAAGATGAGTGCGAGTGATGACGAAACATGCTGAAAAGACTTGTGTTGGTATAGTGAAAATAGTCGGTCAAATCACGGAGCGTTACATCATTATAAAAATATTTGTTCAATTGAGATTAAATAGTTTGTACTCGTAGTTTGAATAATTTTAATATTACGATAAAATGATTTGTATTTTTATGTTTGAATAGTTTGAGATATTTCAATTTATTATACTAATTCTTTAAAAAACATTATTTGAAAAAAATTTCAAGAATAACTAATTAGTGAGTTTATCTTATTCTCCTTCCCATTTTTCTTTCATGCGTATCTTTAGTACCATATTCTTTTCTTTTATTTTATTTTTTTATTAATAAAAAGTACAAGATCGACCTATAATGAAGATTACATCATCGAATCCGATCCCTACTTTTTAGGGTGAATAATCCGACACTGAGTTACCAAGACATGATTCGTGGGGAAAATAAAGACAGGACAACCTCTAAAATTATTCCGAGCCTAAAAACAACGTCATGCCAACTCACAATTTTCAAAACATCAATTTAATCCCTTACTTTTTATTAATTTTTTTTTAAAACTCTTTATCTCTCTCCTCTCTTCTTCTTCCCCCTCTCCTTTCTCCTCTCCCCTCTCCTTCCAGAACTTCTGAGGAAGCTTCCAGAAGCTCTGTACTCAGCACCATGATTCCTCCATTTAATCCCTCCCTCTTCCCTACACCTTCCTCCCAAACCTTCTCCCAAATCAAATACTTAATCACCAGTCCCAAGCAGATCTTCTCACGATCTAAGAAGGATCGTTCCATAGTCTCCTGCTCGGACCCCTCCTCCTTTAGCTCCAGCTCAGCCTCGTCCTCGGATGTCGGTCAACTGGTCGTCGGAAGATCAGCTCCTCCTGGCGATCCGGCCAATCGATCGACCGGGACAACAACGGGATGGTCTCCTAGGAGAGCTGGAGTCCCTCCTGAGCAGGCTTGGGGGCTCAGAGGTCTCCAACATGGTCAACGAGTTGGAGTCCCTCTTGACCAGCCAGATCGGCTCTGCGTGGGGGGAGGTCTGGCAGAGGACGAAGAGCTCCAAGAGGTGTTCCTCTTCTTCGACTGGGACCAAGATGGCCAAATAATGTCACTTACCCAGTTCGAGCCGTCGAGATCCTCCATTCAATACCCGAATCCCTAATAATCAAAACAATACTCCTAAAACGAATCTGGTAAGGTAAACAAGCAGAAACTCAGAGGATCAAACGAGGTCCTCTCCTTCATCATCCGGATGGCATCGTCCTTTTGCAGAACGGTGCACTTCACCGGGGGACGGTGAACTTGATCTTTGGGCTCGATCTTTGGCAGGGTCATCGGGTAGTGGATGGAAGGGAGGGACGACCAATACTCTGGGCTGGTGCACGGCCTGGTTATCTCCCACGTGGCCTTCAAGTACTTCTTTAGGGTGATCCGTTTTGGGGTGGGGAATTGGGGTTTTACTGTTTTAGTGGGAGAGTTGGCTTTTCAAGAAGGGAGAATAGAGGAGAGGAGGAAGAAGATGAGAGGAGAGAGAGATAAGTTTTTTTTTAATTATAAAAAGTGAGGGATCAAATTGATATTTTGAAAATTACGAGTTGGCATGCCACATCAGGTTAAAAACGACGTTGTTTTTAGGCTCGGAGTAATTTTAGGCTCGGGATGTCATCCGAGCCTCTTTCGCAAAAATACTCGTAACCTCAGGACCAAATACGACGTTTCCAGACTACAGGATTACGTCGTAAAAAAGTTGAAACCTCAGGACCGTCTATAGACTTTTCCCTTAAAATTTTACATCATAAAATATTAAATAATTTACAAAATGGAATCAAATTTTTTTAAAAAATTGGCATTACTTATACGGCCACCACTGTTTAATTTTTTGGCTCCACCTCTCTCTCGTTATGCCATTTATTAGACGACTGCAGAAGCTGGGGAAAGGATGTCGTCCATATGGATAGATTTCGCAAATGGCTTAAAGGGTAGAATATCCTATCGTTAATCAACAAAATATTGTTTTTTTTAATACAAATTTATGCTATATTTAATATAGTTTTATATATGTATTATTGTTCGGTAGAAGTTTCTCTTGGGCGTGGCCCTACTTTTTATGAGAGAAAATGTACCTATTGATTACACTGGGGACGAAACGTTGACAAAGAGAGGTATAGTTGGCCAGAATTTTTATTTTTTTTATAATAATTGAAACTTCATAAGCATAAACGACCTTAGGTCGGAAAGTCATTACACAAAAGATTCCAAAGATTGAACGGAGGATGAAGTTTCCAATTAGGGGCACATAGTCTACGTCTAGATTTTGTAGCAACCCAATTGGCAACCTCATTCCTAGATCTTGGGACAAAAGTTAAGCCACATCTATCTAGCTTACTCAACGCAATACGAGCTACAGTTGCCTCGTTTTTAGACCTCTAATCTAGTGACAACACCTTGCCGTTGATAAAATCCACAGCTACTTTGCAATCTGATTGAATTATGGTCGTCATATATTGGAACTTTGAGCCCACCAATTCAATTGCTGTGATCACGGCACAAATCTTAGCCTCCAGCGCGGAAGGAGCATGATCTGTAAGATTATGACCATAAAAAATCTGGCCTTTATCGTTTGTAGCAACTACACCAATGCCCATACTTTGATCATCGGAATTCCACGCGGCATCGCAGTTGACTATCACCTCTCTTGCAATGGGTGGCATACATCTTTGACAATGATCTTGTCTCAAGACTTTAGTTGCCATCACGTTCTTCTTTGACATCCACTCGTTCCATCCTGAAGAGGCTCTTTTAGCAGTTATAGTTGGATCTTGAGAGATTCCTTCGAAAATGGCCTCATTCCTTGCTTCCAAATCTGCCAGCATAAGAAGACCATATAGGTAATTAGGTGTTCAACATTTTGATCCTTCAAATCCTTAAACATTTTGGTAATCCACATCTTGAAGCAATTATGCTGACTCGTGTCTACGTAGTATCCCAACGTAGAGTAAAACCACACTATTTTAGCATGAACATAAGTAACCAAAATATGTAAAATAGTTTCACTCCCCTTATTCCACAAGGCACATTTATCATCTCTCCCCAAGTTTCTTCGCCACATATTTTGTGCAGTAGGGAGGCAATTTGAAATCACTCTCCACATGAAGCATCTCAGCTTAGGTGGCACATCCATCTTCTAAATCATTTTCCAGAATGCCTCATCCCTTGGACCTACAGATAATAAAGAAGATTGATCAACAGACATGGATTTGAAATGGAAATAACCCACCTTGACTGAGAAATTTCCATTGGAAGCTGGTCTCCACACAATCTTATCATCTAGCTGAGTTCTCGGAGGTTTCAAGTTGGTAATCGCATCCGCCTCCTGCATGTTAAACAACTCAGTTAGTGTAGAGTTGTTCCATGATCCTATAGATATATCAACCAAATCCTTGAAAACACTCAAGTGAGAATGGTTAGGTTGTTCTGTACTAATTCTTCCCTGTGGAAACGATGGAATCCAAGGGTTCTTCCAAATTCTAATCTTAGACCCATCACTAATTCTCCAATGTACATCATTCTTAACCAACTATTTACCCACAAAAATACTTTGCCACATCCATGAGCTTCCACTACCTTTGCTAGCCTGCAAAAAATTAGATCTCGGAAAATAGAGGCCCTTTAACAGCTAAGCACATAGAAGGTTAGGGTTGTTTAAGATACGAAAAGCCTGTTTAGCAAGGAGTGCATCATTGAAAACCTCCATATCCTTAAAGCTAAGCCCCCAAGACTTTTAGACCAGGTTAGTTTCTTCCAACTCAACCAGTAAATCGATCTTTGGGTCCCATTCCCTTTCCACCAAAAATTAGCGAGGATGTTATTTAAACTATTACAAAAATCTCTAGGAAATTTAATGCACTGCATAGAATACATTGGGATAGAAGAAAGAACAGCCTTTACCATAACTTCTTTCCCAGCCAAAGAGAGGAGGCGATGTTTCCAGGACTATGCCTTCGCTGATACCTTCTCTAGCATGAATTTAAGGGCCTTAACCTTAGAAAGCCCCACAATGAAGGGAGGCCTAAATAATTATCATCCTCCTTGAGCTCAACCATGTTTAGTATGCTCAGAAGACTATTTTTGACCATAGGAGGAATGCCTCTTCCAAATAGAATGCTGGACTTATTAAAATTGAGGTGTTGTCCAGAGATTCTAGTAAACTTTAGTAGGATTCTTTTCAAAGCTCTCGCCTCATCCAAACTAGCCATCTCAAATAGCAGAGTGTCATCTGCAAAAAGAATATGGGTGAGTGTAGGACATTGTTCCGAAATCCTAAACCCAGAGATAACACCTAATTGCTGGTTCATAGTGATATATCGCGAAAAAGCCTCCGAGACTAGGAGGAAAAGGTAGGGAGACAAAGGGTCCTCCTGCCTAATTTCTCTAGATGGAGTAAACTAGCTAAGAGGGTTTCCGTTAAGCATAACCGCATACGAGATAGAGAAAATACAAGCCATCACACAATGACATTTAAGGGGAAAACCAAGCTTCAGCATAACATACTCAAGAAACTTCCAATTGACCATATCATAAGCTTTCATCAGGTCTAATTTGAGAGCCATGGAATAATTGCGCTTCCTACGACACTTATTGAGCTTATGGAAGACCTCATGAGCAACAAGGATATTATCTTGAATACATCTCCCACTAATAAAAGCACATTGTTGCTCACTAACAATCAAGCCCATCCATCTCTTAAGTCTATTAGCAAGGACCTTTGAAAAAACTTTGTATGTATAGTTGCAAAGACTGATAGGGCAAAAATGAGATATATATTCAGGATATTTAATCTTAGAGATAAGGACAATAAAAGTCTTATTAAGCTCAGCAGGAATAAATTCAAACACAAACATATCCTCAATAATTCTAGTAAGATCCTATAATATCCCAATATTTATGGAAGAAAACACCTGAGTATCCATCAAGTCCAGGTGCTTTAAGACCTCCTATTTGGAAAGCTTTCATCTTGACCTCCATAGCTGACAACTCCCTAGTAAGATCATCCCTCATTTCTTCAGTCACCAGCTCAGAGATAGCATCTATCATAGCTTCAGCATGATCAATTGCATTAGCATTATACAGGTTTTGAAAAAAGGAGTGGGCAATATGAGCCACCCCAGTTTCTTCTTCAACCCATATACCATGGTCATCCTTAAGTCTTCTGATTTGGTTAACTTGTTTTCTTTGAGTTGTAGTAGTGTGGAAGAATCTAGTATTCAAATCAACACGTTCTAACCAATTCACTCTTGCCCTTTGATGCTAAAACATTTCCTCTTGTTCTTGAAGGCCTTCAAGTTCCTTTTTTAAATGCTCCTCCCTGATTTTAGAGCTCGTAGTAAAGGGACCACTCTGCACCTCTTGAAACTCAAGTAAGATGTCATCAATCCTCTGCTTCGTACCACAAAACACCTTATTGCTCCAAGCCATCATGTCCTTTTGATCACCTTTCCACAATTGTGCCCATGTTTAATCCATCTAAAAGACTCAGACCCAACTACTGGATACCTCCAGGCCCTATGGATAATCTTCTTGCATTCTTCTTCTTTAGTCCACAGTGCCTCAAATCTGAAAATCCTTCTTCTTCCCCCCTTGGTGAAGTATCAAGAATAAGGTGCGCGTGATCAGAGCCCACTATAGGGCCATGGAAAATAAGGGCAAATAGAAACAAGTCCCTATCAATTCTCTCCACAATATTGTCCCCATTTGTCTTCTTGTTGTTCCAAGTGTAGGGGTTTCCTTGAAAGCTCAAGTCAATCAGCCCCCCCTCATATACAAAATTATTTAGGCACTCTAGCTGTTGCCTACTAGGAGTATTCCCCCTAATTTTTCCTCTCTATGACACAGCGAGTTCATATCACCAATGCATAACCAAGGAGTACCTAAATGCCTAATAATGGACTGCATGTACATCCAGAATTGTTGCCTCCTACTTTTCTCAGGTTTGCCATAAATCCACGAGATGGCCCACTTCTTCATCATACTCATCTCCAGGCAATCCATCTCAATCAAATTCTTGTCCCCCTCTAGGATGAAAATATCCACAGAATCATCCCACCACAGAGCCAGACCACTATTTCTGCCCACTGGATCAACGTACCACGACCCCGTGAACCCACAATTCCTCCTAATCTTATCGATCTTAATTCTCCTTTGCTTTATCTCTATCAAGAAGACGATCACAAGTTAGTGTTTCTTAATGAGTCCTTTCGAACTGTCAGGGAGCAACCTAGTCCCTGACAGTTCCACGAGATCATGATCATTTGTATCCTCTATTATATCCACAACTTGAACATTAAGTAACAATATATTAATGTCGATTCTTATACAAAGGCGGTTTTCTGAACGAAGCCTTCTCTATTTTGGCGAGGTAGTGTTTGGGACAACAGAAACAATTCAACTAACAAGAATATAGTACACACCATATACATGGTGCAATCAATAAACTTATATCGTGGAACGATCAATTACTATGATGACAAGTTTTGAGTTTGATTTATTAAAAATACAACTAATAATTATCCGAGTTACCAGGTGGTATAACAAAAAGATACTCAAGTCCAGTGGTCCTCTATTATTAATTCATCAATAACTATGGCCTAATAATAATTTTTTGCGCTGCTGAAAGTATGCTGAGCCAACATTTCAACCAAAGAAAATACGGTGCCTTTTATAATTGAAGGTAGGTCGTTATGGGCTGTGTTTTGTAGAGCGAACCACCATATGGGCTGGCTTTATCCATAATGGACTTATAAGTGGTCCGATTTCTATAGCTGAATGCCAAAAATGAACTATTTCTAATCATTGTGGGAGCAGTCTACCGTTATCGTAATTTCTATTAGAACATTCTGGTGGGAAATTTTTATTCTTGCAATGAACTAACATTAGTCTGAACATATTTTTATGTTTCCTCGGATTAATTTTTCTGGAGAAATTTTTATATATCACATAGTTAGAGATTATAGAGTACTCTAGAAAGTTACGAAAACCCTCACCCTTAGCACGTGTACTATACTGTACTCATCAATCAGGTGGGAGGCACGAGGGTTGACTGATGCACCATGTCTCTATGTGTCAAAAAGGCGAAGAACACTACGCGGCGAGCCCGTCTACGTGGTACATTGAAATTGGTTCGAGTTGGTTTTATTTATTTTTTGTTTTTCTTTCTTTTTAAAAAAATTCTTGATAATTTTTTATATGAAATTTTAATTTTTTTTCTTCCACTTAGCACCATTATATTTGAATAATTTTTTTTTGTTTATACAAATTTTATAAATTATGCTTTTAGAAATAATTTTTCTGTGGCCATTTTTTTTAATTTATGTGGTTTTATGTAATGAATTTTTGACCTCTAATCCTTGAGTTTACTCGTAACTTAGTTAAAATATTTCCTAAATTTTATATTCTCACCAAAATCTACCAAGTATAACAAAAATTTTACAATTATGCAATAAGTTAAGAATAAAATTTTTACTATTACCTACCAACTAAAACAAAAGTTTCACCAATCTCTTCTAGATTAACTTAACGATGTTCCTTGAGAAGAAAGCTAGAAAGCAATATCATGGAGTATTCAAGAAGACATTGTTCTAATGTGATCTTATATATACAACAGCGAAGATAATATAAATCGACAAAGATCAGAAGGGACAAAGACTTTAAAGTCAAGCAAAAATTTGTTCGAAGAATTTCATGTTTAAAATCATAGTGAGATTAATAGAAAAAAACATGGAGTAGATGAAATGCTAGTATAAACGACTTAATGAAAGTTGGGAAAAGCGGATTAAGGCATCCTTCCAAATATCTCAACAAAAGAGGAGTGGAATGAGCGATGCAGATATTGAGGTAGAAGCTTAGCAAATATATGCAAGTAAGTATAATAAAAAATTCACTGACTTGTATGTATGTAATAAAATAATATACACATACGTTAAATGGAACATGGATTTAGAGGGCAACATATTACCCTTAGAATGAGTTACAATATATAGGTTGTGGTGAAAATTCTAAAAAAACACAAATCATTGAAAAGGAAGATTATTCAGTCCCTTTCAACCGACCAACTCCAATGAGTGAAGAATCAACAATGTCATATCTAACCAGTAGAGAAACTTCAAAAAAGAGCAGCAAAAGCAAAAAAATCAACAACTGTAAGTGATGATATACTCTCTAAACATTTAGAGAGATAAAGAATTGCCAGCATGAGTAATCATGTTATTGCACAAGAGATATTAGCTCTAAAAAAATCAGCAAACTGTAAAAATCAACGAATAGTAAAAAAGGTTGAAACTGTAAAATACTAGGGAAACTTATCGATATTGCAAACCTTCTTACTTGAGGGAAAGACTTATCCTATGAAGAAGAAGAGATGAAATGCTTTCTAATATGTGTATGAAAAATGAATGGTTTACTTTTGGGTAAATTACCCTCAAGTCCCTGACTTATAGTTGTATTTATTGTAGAGTCCCTGGATAATTTGAATTAGATATAAGGTCCTGACTTTTTGAATTAATATTGGTTTGGAGTCTTTAAAATTACTGAGGATGATGTCAGCAATTTTTTTATCACTAAAATGAATAAAATGCCCTCAGATAAAAAAATAAAAGGCACCTTCTTCAACCTTCTGTTGTTTTAGAACACAAAAAACAAACCAAGATTAAAACCCACAAATAACCCACAGCCTATGACCCCGATGCCGAGCACTTCATCATCGATGTCATCTGCCACTGCCCCATCCTTGCCATCTCATACACAGGCATCATTGAAACCCTAATCTACCGCCCTCGCCTTTTTTTCATTATACATATTCTTTATTCTTTTGCTCGGTGGTGACGGGGGACTCCACCTACCTCTACCCTTCAATCTCTCATCCCAATAATCTTCACTTTGGTAAGAAATTATCCCCTATGAGAAACTATGAAATTTTACCCAAACTTCAACAAACTCTATCTTGATAAAAAATTTGCCCTATGAAGAATCATAAAGAACTTGCAAAATAGACTCAACTATATTGACTCTTTCACAAACCATAGACACCTGTCATTAATAAGACCATCTCAACTTTTTCATGTCCTTTCATTTAATTAGTTAAAGTCAGTGCCCAAGCTCGACCTCCCAATTTTGTATGGCATGTTCCCTCCAGTCACTATTAAACCCTAACTAATGAGTCTATTTGTAGAAGTAACTTAATGACCATTAAACTTTGCAACCTTAAACTGCTTCTTTGTCTATGCTACTTACCATAGCATACAATAGAAACCTTTTATTGTGCCTAGTAAAATCCTTAACATGCTTGAACTCCAAAGTTTGGTTTTAATTGAGATACCTAATCCACGCATGATATCACCAATGACTTTTCATATCTAATGCCAAACCTACCCTATGTATTTGACATGCACATCTTTTTAGGCAACCATAGCGGGGATTAACTAATAAAATTTCTAGAAGATAATTTTATAATTTTCTATCAGCCACACCTCTACAAAATAACTATAATTGGCTATCCATGTCTCTGAAAATTTAAATGCTACTCAAATAATTCATATCAAACTTTTACTCTCTTATGTGAACCAACCTCACATGATTTGAGCTCTTCTTTCTTCCATTGGAACACAAGAATGTGACTCCACCTATAATAATGCCCCCATTAATCTAGCATCTTTTTTATCTTTTATCACTATCATAAAAGTCTTTTTCATCTCGATTTAATCATCTACAACCTGGTAGCCATACTCACTATAATCCAAGACTCCTAATAAGATCAAATTTCTCTCTAATTTTGGAACATGTCTAATCCCATATAACTTTACCATGACATTATCCCATTTCTTGATTTGGATATCTCTTACACTAGTAGTCTTACAAGCAAAATTATCACTCATAGTCACTATAGCTAAATCAATGAACGTGTAGGTGTCAAGTCATCCTCTTTTAGGAATCACGTAAAAGAAACAAGCACTATCCAAAATCTAAGAATCTAAATATTTTGGACATGACAAAACAGAAAGACAACCACCATCTTACCCATCCAAATATGAGGTCATGTTCAGAAATGTCAATTCTCCCTCGCGGTCTTGAGATTTTTTTGAACAATTCTTCTCCACGTGCTCTTTTTCCATGCTTGAAGCAATTTATCTTAAACTTTTTTGACCCTGATTTGTATCCTCTTCTATCTTTTGCTCCTCAATAACTATGGTTATTCCTTATAACCAACGCTTCTATTTGTTCATCTTTGGTTTTTCTCCTTAGATAAAATCCTAAAAGAACACTTGTGATATTTTTTAACACCAAGGAGTCCTTGCCTCGAGTTAGAGTTGTAACCAAATTCTCGTAAGAACCTAGTAAGGTAAGAGTAACAATGCCTTATCTTCTTCCTTGAACTTCATATCATATTTTCTTAAGTCGCTTACAAGTTGACTTAAACTATTGATATATTGGTTCTAATCTGAGTCTTTCTTCATCTTGAGTCTGTAATCGTTGTTTAAGATAAAACTTGTTCGAAAAGACTTAGACATATACATCGCCTATAATTTCTTTCATACTTTAGCTAGTGACTTCTCATCCAGTATGTGATACATCATGTCATCTACCAAGCACAAGCAAATTGTTGATATTGTCTTGGCCACTATCACCTTGTACTATTGGTTCTCCATCTTCTCATACCTTTTCTTCGAGAGCGTGATGACCATCCCTTGTTGTATGAGGAAACCCTTGACATGCCTTTACCATAACCCAAAATTTAACAAACTATCGAACTTCACAAGAGCAAACTTCATACATTGATCCACCATCCTCTAACCTTTAAGCTATAATACTAGTTGTTAAGAAATTCACAACCACGAGAACAATATACGCAAAGAACACGAACACAAGATATAATATTATTTGATCTAAAGGTTACATCCATGGTGAGAAGAAAATTTTTTTATTGATGGATACAAGTCACAAAACCATACACAACCCTATGTTACATGTCTTTATACAATAGATAACACTTTGGTTCAAGTAAACCTATCTAAATCAAATTAGGAATCTAAAATGAATTCTGAACTAATTAAGAAAAATTGTTGCAATAGTACCTAGCAGATACTGATTTTCTAGCGAAAGATGGTGTTCCAAAACTGGTTCAACCCTAACAATTGCTAGCCATAATCTTCTAACCACATCCCAATACATTGTATATTCCATGTTATCAGGATGTGCTACTAGAGATCCAAAAGCACCAATACAAGCCCACGTCTAGTACATTGTAATTTACATTCACATGCAATGTTCTAAAGCAAAAAATGCAATCGAGGGTTCCCTTAAACTACACACAATATGGGGGCGTCCTCCTTGCATCACGTAGCAGCTCACTACTGGGCAAGCCACCATGCCTCGATAATACGCGAGGCACACTCGAGTGTCAATGAGGTGCTCCTTGCCACGTGCCAAGCTGGCGACCTGGCCAACGTTGGCCGTTCTGATTGGTCCACGACGGTTAGGTCAGCCCAGTCAATGCTCAGTTAGCTTTTTTAAAACAAAATTAAAAAATCAGAAAAAATTGGAAAAGAATTCTAAAAATTATGTTTACTATTTTTCACCTTTCTGTTTGAACAATTTTTTTAACATTTTGGATAATTTTTTACAAATTTTTGTATCCAAATAATTTGAATTTTTGGGTTAAAAAAATTGTGCGATCTGGAATCGCTTAGAAATTTGTGTGGTCTAGAATTATTTGAAAAATTTATATATAGATACCAATCTCTTCAACTATAGACCTAGCAGCAGCAACGAGAAACTACAAATACTCTACTCAACACATAGGATTTCTATCAAACTTCATAACCGTTGATACACAACTTTAAAATAGAGAAGCCCATACGCTCTGAGAAAAGACTTGATAGAACATGTTTCGCAAAAATTTGGTAGCGGTAGTTAGTTATGTAATTGAAAATTTTAGTTATTTCTTGAATTTCGTTATTCATTTTGTAATTTGCAATTATCAATAAATTTTTTGTTTGAAAAATTTGTTAGTTCGAAATTAAATTTAGCATTTCCTAAGTTACTCGAAATAATATTCGAGTTTAGTACAGTTAGCTGAATTAAAAAAAATAGAGCTGAAAAAATACTAACGTGGACCAGGGGCATGACACTGTAGCGAGGGCAGAGGTGTGGACTAAAAACTTAGAGTATGGACATTGCTGACGTGGAGCGAAGACACAGGCATTGTAATGAGGATAGAGGTGCGAGTAGTCTTATACTCCATAATTATTCTTGCTCGAGTTAGTATGATGATTTAAAGATGAGAGTATGCATATATTTTTTGCACTCTTTTTTTCACTTGTTTTTGGACTCTTCGTGGATGCAACTATCGCATGCCTTCTATATTTAGTTACGCTTTGCCGCAAATGTCTCCAATGCCAATCAGTTGGAATAATATAGAATGATGATTAGTTTTATAGGTGTCCAAATTTTTTTTAGGGAAAAGTCTATTTTAATACCCTATGGTTTGGATGACTCAAATAGAAAAATTGGAAGAAGTTGGACTCGAATTAATACTTTTAAATCACAGAGACTTAGTTGAGAACGGGTCAAACCACATAATACTAAAGTGGATTTTTCCAAAAAAAAAAATACTATGGATGAGAACTGGTTATAGAGAACACATCGCATTTCGTATTTTACTATTATGGAGAGTGTCGAATGCTTGTTTCACTATCGCAAATAGTATGTTTGAAAATTTGAGTCCAAAAAAGTTGGACAAATAGTAATCAATCGTTAATAATATGACATGCAAATAAAATAGTAATATCACATTTACAAAATAGTTCAATCAATTAAATTTGATTATTATTATGACAATATATTTTTTGGGAGATTGGAATTTAGTGGGTGTTTGGTTTGGCTGTTGGATAGTAGAGGTTGGCTGTTAGATATCTATCAGCTGATTTTAAAATGTTCGGCAAAAGAAAAAAAAAGTTTAGTTGATGGCTCCCAATAACTATTTATCCAACAACTACAATTTATGGCTGATGCATTTAAAGGATGGTTGTTGGAAGATTAAATTATGAACATACTCTCAATTCAGATAAGCCTAATTAAGAGAATTTTTTAATAATATCTACTATCTTAAATATTAAATTAAGATGGACACTTTTTTAATTGGCAAAAACATATGGATAAATAATATGTAATACATTAAATATTAAATTAAGAGAGATATTTCTTTAATTGACAGAAACATATAGATAATAATATGTACTATATTAAATATTAAATTAAGAAGAATACATTTTTAATTAGCAAAAGCATAGAGATAAATAATATATACTATATTAAATATTAAATTAAGAGATACATTTTGTTATATATTAAAGAATGATGTTTATTAGTCAATTGCCCTTATAAGTAATTTTGCAACTCAACAACAACATCAAATGCTAATTTACCAAACATATTTGCAAAAATTGAATATCAGCTATCAACTAAATACTATCAGCTGACAGCCAACAGCTAACAGCTAAATTTCATCAGCCGTACCAAACAGATCCTTAACAAAATAAATTTGACATCAGTTTGCTTGAAACGAAATACATTTATGCTTATTGTTGCGAGCACATGGCATGAAACTCGCGATATTTTAGGGCAGATGTCTCGTGATACTGTCACGCCCCAGAAATAAAATCATGACAACCGCCGCAGATTAATTATCTCCGCTAGGCATTTTATTGCATAAATAAAGTGTAGCCTTTAATAAATCCTATTTGTCGGACCAAAACAATTCTTAACAAACATGGTACGAATTTAATGCTAACGAAATGAAAATGAAATGCATGTCCTTGCCCTTAGCTCTCAGCCCGGTTAGCCCCCGTCGTATCTGAAACAAAATACGTATTTTGATGAGTTTAAATAACTCAGTAAGTCGGAATCAAATACGAATATTCACGTCAGATACGAATAGCAATCCTATCTTATTTCAAAAATTAGAGACTCATAATTCAGAATACAGATCACAGACAAACTCCGGAGTTTGACAATTGGGCTTAACCTGTGGGTACACAGAAGAACTATCCTTCATGCTAAAAACACAGTAATGAAAAGGATTATCTCACCACAGGGCACATATATCATTGGTGTTCACATAGAGTATGAGAACACAGAATACTCTACGGGCACAGTAATGAGATAACCCGACCAGAACAGACAAAACAAAATCCAGATCACATACCATTTTACAATGAATATATTCGACAATTCTATTCTTGTAGAAGACAAATCATTCAAGAACAAAATATAAATCATAGGCGTTAAATCATGTACGCATACAATACACTTCAATTAAGATCATGAAACTGATCACTCACTGGTATCAAATATAACTATCATTTAATCTAAATATGATGATTCAATTACAACCGTTCATTACCAAATAACTCCAAACAAATGAGCATCTCCATCACAACACCAAGTTATTGTAAAACCAAATTCCTGCCATGTTTTCTTTATTTTGTCATTGCAGTTCTATGTCTAGTAATTTAACAATTAACATTATGCTATACTATTGCTCAAATAATTCATTACGTAACTAAATGTTTTATTAAGGCAGACAAAGATCAAATTCAACCCAATAAACATATATCCAAGAATACCTTGCAATAAGAGTTCTGTCCGAAGTTCTATACCCAATAATTAACCTATAATATATTAACTACCTTATTGCGCAGAGAATTCATTAAAGCAATGAAAGCCAACAAAGATCAGTTGTTCTCGTACCAAACCCAGTACTCACATATTCAATAACATATAAAACAGTACACGCAGTTCTACACTTACGCAATTAACCTAATATAATGTGACCATTCTATTGCGCATGATTAATCCACTAAGGCAAGGGGCGATAATATTAATCCAGTACTAAACTCACAAACCATATATCTGAGAATCTGAATTATATAATAAAAACACATTATACCGACTTACAATAAAACCTCGTGGTGTTCTAATTTCATCACTCGTGTGATCTCCACCCAGAGGCTCTTGAGTTCTTTCTTCTAACGTTTCATTCTAATTAGGGTTTCGTCCTACCTCCTTTTATTGACAAAACTCTAGGGTTTAGGATTAGGATTGGCAAAATTCTATTTGACCCTTGGGCATATTACCGTATGCTCTCTTATAACTTTTAAATTCTTATTTTGTTTTCTTGATTCTCACATTCTCTCCCCGTTAAAAGAAGTTTGTCCTCAAACTTAATTAAATGTACTTACTTGTTTCGTTGAATAAGAAAGGATATTTATCCTTCATCTTAGCTTTTAGCTCTCATGTTGCTTCTCTCTCAGTATGGTTACTCCATTGCACTTTTACATATTTGATGGTCCTCCTTCTCAACTGTTGTACTTTCACATCGATTATCCTCAATGGGACCTCCTCGTAACTAATGTTAGGCCTCATTTCTGTCAGAATCTCATGAACCATCTACCTTTCTCTTAGAACATATTTATGTAACATAGACACATGGAATACATTATGGATCCAGCCAAACTAGGAGGCAGAGCTAAGCAGTATGCCAATTTTCCAACACGTTCTATGATATCATAGGGTCCAACATATTGGGGACTAAGCTTCCCTTTTACCCCAAATATCCTAACTCTTTTAGTGGGTGATACCTTCAAGAACACGTGATCACCCACTTCAAATTCTAGTTCCCTTCTATGATGGTCTACAAATTTCTTTTGTCGATCCTATGCTGCCTGAATTCTACCCCAGATTTTGAGTACCTTGTTAGTCAATTCTTCAATCATTTCTGGTCCTAAAATTCTCTTCTCGCCCACCTCGTTCCAACTAATTGGTGATTGACATTTTCTTGCATACAATGCTTCATACATAGCCATCCCTATACTTGCTTGAAAACTGTTGTTATATGTAAATTCCACCAGAGGAAGATAACTCTCTCAATTACTCCCAAAGTCTAGCACACATGCCCGTAATATATCCTCTAGTATTTGTATAGTTTGCTCGGATTGTCCATCTGATTATGGGTGGAAGGCCATACTGAATTGTAATTTTATTCCCATTGAGCCCTGAAGACTTTTCCAGAACTTATACATGAATCAGGTGTCTCTGTCGGAGGTGATGCTCACTGGGATCCCATGTAAATATACCACTTCCCTTAAGTATAGTTCTGCAATATGTTCCATAGACATACCTATTTTGTATGCCAAGAAATGGGCTCCTTTCATTAGTCAATCCACTACCACCCATATGGCATCTTTTCCATGTACACTTCTTGGAAGTGATCTTCTCCCATTTCCATTCTGGAATATCTAGCGATTGTAGTGTTCTAGCTGGTTGTTGATATTCTCTTTGACTAGTTGACAAACCATACAACTAGCTACATAATCCGCTATTTCCTTCTTCATCCCAGACCACCAAAATTCTTGTTTGAAATCTTAGTACATTTTAGTTTCTCCCGGATAATAGGTATAATGAGCGGTATGAGCTTCATCAAGCACTAGGTTCTTTAACTCTTTTGTAGCTGGAATACAAAGCCTATTTTGAAAATATAGATACATATCTGCCCCAATGTGGAAGTCTTCAGTTGTTTCTCCCTTTTTGACTCGACGATGTATTGAATTGAGAGTAACATACCTTAGTTGCCCTTCTCCAAGCAACCTCTATAGTGACAGTTCTATCATTATGCTCGCAATCATTCCTATCGTTGGTCCGCTTTCTTCTATTCCTAATCTTTTTAACTCCTCTACTAATTTTTCTTGCTCTGTTATTTTATAACTTGATATGTAAGAATTTTTCCTACTCAAGGCATCGGTTACCACATTAGCCTTACCAAGGTGATAGTGAATCCCAATGTCATAGTCTTTGACTAGTTCTAACTAATGCTTTTGCCTTATATTTAATTTCTTCTGAGTAAATATATACTTGAGACTCTTGTAGTCAGTGTACATCTCACAACGTACTCCATATAGATAATGGCGCCATACCTTCAATGCATGAATTATAGCAGCCAACTCTAGGTCATGAGTGCTGTAGTTCTTCTCGTAAGATTTGAGTTGTCTTAGAGGTATATGCAATAACCTTTTCATCCTACATGAGTACACAACCAAGACCCTTTTTTGAGGCATCACTATAAACCACGAAATTTACACCTTTGATTGGTAGAGCTAAGATTGGAGCAGATATTAGTCTCTTCTTCAGTTCTTGAAAACTTTCTTCACACTCCTTATCCCACACAAACTTCACCCCCTTTTAAGTCAACCACATTAGCGGCAAAGCTATTTTTGAAAATCTCTCAACAAACTTTCGATAGTAACCTGCCACTCCAAGGAAACTTCGTATGTTAGAGATATTACTTGGCTGCTCCTAGTTCATTACTGCTTCAATCTTGCTAAGATCTACTAATACTCCTTCCTTAGATATCATATGCCCTAATAATGCTACCTTTTCAAGCCAAAATTCACACTTTTTAAATTTGGCATACAATTGTTTTGCCCTCAGTATTTCTAGTACAGTTCTTAGATGTTCTTCATGGCTCTCCATACAAGGTGAGTATACCAGGATATCATCGATAAATACCACAACAAATTTATCTAAGTATGGCTAGAAGGTTTGATTCATAAGATCTATAAACTTGGTAGGAGCATTGGTTAATCCGAATGGCATAACCATAAATTTGTAATGTCCGTACTGAGTACGGAATGCTGTAAGGTGTACATCTTCCTCCTTTATTTTTAGTTGGTGATATCCTGACCGTAGATCAATTTTGGAAAACACTCGCGCTCATTTTAGTTGGTCAAACAAATCTTCAATTCTTGGCAATAGGTATCGATTCCTTATGGTAAGTTTATTCAGCTCCCGATAATCAACATACATTTGCACGGATCCATCCTTTTTTTTGACAAATAAAACTGGAGCTCTCCATGGAGATACACTAGGGTGAATGAATTCTTTTGCTAGTAGATCTTCTAACTGTACCTTCAATTTCTTCAGTTTTGCCAGGACCATAGGATATGGTGCTTTAGATGTTGGACTCGTCCCAGGTATCAGGTCTATCTGAAACTCTACTTCTCGATCTGGTGGTAGTTCTTGTACTTCCTCTAGAAAGATATTTGGAAATTGTTGAACAACAGGTATGTCTTCTAATGTTTGCTCTTATCTTGTGTCTCGCACTAATGCTAGAAATGCTATTGCTCCACTTTGTATTAGTCTCCTGGCCTCTAGCATTGAAATTATCCAGAATATTTCTTGTCTTAACTTACCTTCATAGGAAATTGTTGTCTCCCCTGACAACAGAAAGATTACCATTTTTCTCCGACAGTCTATCACTGCATGATATTTGGTATGCCAGTCTATTCCTAGTATCATATCAAATCCCATTATTCCCATGACTCTTAGGTCTCCTTTAAGATTGCACCCACTTATCATAATTTCGTAATCCTTGCATTGCTGATCAATAGTAATAGTGCTTCCTTAGGGGGTACTGACTGCTAAAGGTTCTTCACTCTCCTGCTTGGTAATTTTATGCATTTTCACAAAATTCTTTGATAGGAACGAATGCGTAGCACCAGAATCAAATAAGACTTTTGCCAAATATCCAGCCACTAACACTTTACCTGACAAGGTATTTAACTTCTCAATACTTTATAGTTTCACAATACTAGTTTACCAATCCATAGATCATAATAATCTTTTCCTACATAGTTAGGTTTCTACAAAAGAGTTACCTATCACAATATCTTCTATCTATTAATGTGCATCCTCCTAGTTCAGTACATAGACTCGACCTGGTGCTTTTGTGGATGGTGTTGCTGCTATCCTAACTTGGTTAGCTAGAATAGTCCATAAAGGATTTGTTGTGGTAGTAGATAGGACTCGGTGTTCAATATCTGAGCACTCTACCACCCTATGTCCTACCTTTTCATAGCAGAAACATGCTCTATTTGCCCACCTATAAAGTTCATCGGTTACTCATTTCTCAGAAATATTATATACATGTACTTTTTTTTTTACCTGCACTGCTCCTCACGATGCCCAAAATGCCTACACCTTCGACACTGGTCTACACTAAGAGACAAGTTATTGGTCCAGTTGTTGCCATACGAGGTATATATGGTTTCTTTGGGACTCTAACAGTGGTGTGATTACCAGAAATTTACCCCATTTTCCTCTTACCACTCTCTTTGTCTATTTTGTCATGTCGCAGGTTTTGTTCCACTGCTAATGCTCGGGTCAGAACCTTAAAGTATGTGGGTAGAAACAACGGCACTATGTAGTCCCTGATTTCCTTGGCTAGACCCTCTTCAAATTTTCGATCTATAGTCTCTTCATCCAATACTGCAGCTAATTTAAATACCGATAGCCTACATATATATCAATTTAGTATGTCAACACTAGCAATTTAGTCATGACCACATTTCATATGCATTAACCTTGGTACATACCTTGTGAATTCTTGGTCAGACTACATGACAGACTTGTTTCCCTGTACTAATTGATCAAACTCCCTAGCATTTTTTCATCTCAATGGGGCAGGTTCATACCTTTTGCAAAAGTCTTTAAGAAATATTGCCCAATTAGTCACTTCATGTCCTGGCTGGCGAGTTCGCTGGTGTCTCCCATCATCTTCGCGCATCTCCGAGCAATATGAAATGCCTTTTCTATCTCCATAATCCAATCTTTTACCAAAATTGAATCTTGAGCACCTTCAAAGGATGGAGGATTCACTCGTTGAAAGCATCGATACCCATCATCTGGTTGAACCATTGCCACTGGTATTACCACCGTCTGTTGCAGTTGTTGGGCTAGTAGGTAGGTCAATAAGTTATTCAGAAGTATAGGGTCAAGAGTAATTCCTGCTGTTGACACCATAGGAGGGACTACCCCCAACGGAGAAATATTTTCAACTAGTGGCTGCTCTTCCACTCCCTACCCTCCTTCCTCCTCTTCTGGATATTACTCTCCTTGTGAACCATCCTTATCAGGTGGAGGTGGTGGGTAGTTGCCATCAATGGGTAATTGGCGTGGTAGAGGTAGATCGTCACTTCTTGGTGCTATAATACCAGTTGTCATCGGTACAGTTGGTGGCAATGCAAGTGTCTCATGCGTAGCACCTCCCGAACTCTCTCCTCTTCCAGTCATCTTCCGAGTTTGAGGTGCCATGATCTCTGATTAATTTATTGTTATGACCAGCAATACTAGTTAGTACACTCATATGTCACATAATCATATCAAGTCCATAGTGATTTCAGGAAAAACTATCTCAATTGAACATAGAAATAAAATAAATATAACTTTGGTAATAATAACACAAAGTTTCAATTTTTCCGAAAGGCAATTATCCCAACTAATGGCTCTCAGAATGCATGTGTGATGCATGACTTAAATTTTTTTAAAGCTTTGATACCATATAAGTTGTCATACCCCAGAAATAAAAGCATGACAACCACCGCAGATTAATTATCTTCGCTAGACATTTTATTGCACAAATAAAGTATAGCCTTTAATGAATCTTATTAGTCGAACCAAAACAAGTCTTAACAAACATGGTACGAATTTAATGCTAACAAAATGAAATGAAATACATGTCATTACCCTTAGCTCTTAGCCCGGTTAGCCCCCGTCGTATCTGAAACAAAATACGTATTTTGGTGAGTTTACGTAACTCAGTAAGTCGGAATCAAATACGAACATTCACGTCAGATATGAATAGCAATCCTATCTAATTTCAAAAATTAGAGACTCATAAAGAATACAAATCACAGACGAACTCCAGAGTACGACAATTGGGCTTAACCTGTGGGTACACAAAAGACCTATCCTTCATGCTAAAAACACAGTAATGAAAAGGATTGTCTCACCACAGGGCACATATATCATCGATATTCACATAGAGTATGAGAACACAGAATACTCTACGAGCACAGTAATACCGAAATAACCCGACCAGAACAGACAAAACAAAATCCAGATCACATACCATTTTACAACGAATATATTTGACAATTCTTTTCTTGTAGAAGACAAATTATTCAAGAACAAAATATAAATCATAGGCGTTAAATCATGTATGCATACAATACACTTCAATTAAGATCATGAAACTGATCACACACTGGTATCAAATATAACTATCATTTAATCTAAATATGATGATTCAATTACAATCGTTCATTACCAAACAACTCCAAACAAATGAGCATCTCCATCACAACACCAAGTTATAGTAAAACTAAATTCCTGCCACGTTTTCTTTATTTTGTCATTGCACTTCTATGTCTAGTAATTAAACATTTAACATTATACTATTCTATTGCTCAAATAATTCATTGCGTAACTAAATGTTTTTATTAAGGCAGACAAAGATCAAATTCAACCCAATAAACATATATCCAAGAATACCTTGCAATAAGAGTTCTGTCCGAAGTTCTATACCCAATAATTAACCTATAATATATTAACTACCTTATTGCGCAGAGAATTCATTAAAGCAATGAAAGCCAACAAAGATCAGTTGTTCTCGTACCAAACCCAGTACTCACATATTCAATAACATATAAAACAGTACACGCAGTTCTACACTTACGCAATTAACCTAATATAATGTGACCATTCTATTGCGCATGATTAATCCACTAAGGCCGGGGCGATAATATTAATCCAGTACTAAACTGACGAACCATATATCAGAGAATTTGAATTATATAATAAAAACACATTATACTGACTTACAATAAAACCTCGTGATGTTCTAATTTTGTCACTCGTGTGATCTCCAATCCGAGGCTCTTGGTTCTTTCTTCTAACGTTTCGTTCTAATTAGGGTTTTGTCCTACCTCATTTTATAGGCAAAACTCTAGGATTTAGGATTAGGATTGTCAAAATTCTATTTGACCCTTGGGTATATTACCGTATGCTCTCTTATAACTTTTAAATTCTTATTTTATTTTCTTGATTCTCACAGATACGATAATGTTAACGGCAGCAAGAAGACGGACATGTTTCCTGTTCATTAGAAAGCAAATTTAATTATTTAAACCAAACTTATGAAGCGTGTCCGATGTCATTTCAATCATTCAATGCATTTGTTTACTTGCTTTTAATTTTTTTTGTTGGGTTGCTGATTAGGAGAGAACATACATGGACCCGCATAAAAAAAACTCGAGAATGAAAATAAAAAAGAAATAAGAAATCCACTTAAATTGTTTATCCAAAAATTAAAAATAAGTAATAAATAAATTAAAGAACAAAATACACATGGACGATCCTCTACATAAACTAGTAGGGAAACACTTTTCACAGAGAGAAAAGGTCTGATTTTGAAGGAGGAGGATAGAGAAAAATATATATAAATATTTAAAATAAAAACAGGAGAAGAAATGGAAAAAAAAATGGGTTTTTTTTTCTGTTTGATGCTACCATTCACCCAAAAATACCAAAATGGTGCCCCACGCACGTTATTCCTTTTTTGGTGTTTGGCATTTTTTTTCCGTCTACTGTGCCAATAGACGGGTTTCTAATCCGTCTATACCAATAGATGGGTTCGTGGACCGTCTATACATAGACGGCTTCCAAACCCGTCTATTGGTTGAAGTGTGTCGTTTTCCCATCGTCTGAACCAATAGACAGGTTTAGAAGCCGTCTATTGGCTTGAACGATGGTTAAAACCTAATTTCCTTCCCCGACTCCATCATTTCCTTCCTCCCCAAAAATCCGCCGCCCTCTCCTCCCTCTCCTCCTCCTCGGTCCACCTCTGTGCCTCCCGCCTCCTCGTGGGTCTGCCTCCGTCCACTCCTCCTCGGGCCGCCTCTCCTCCTCCTCCCTCGGGCCGCCTCTCCTCCTCCTCCCTTGGGTCGCCTCTCCTCCTCCTCCCTTGGGCCGCCTCTCCTCCTCCTCCCTCGGGCTGCCGATCCTCCTCCTGCCTCGGGCCGCCCTCCTCCTCCTCGGGCTCCATTCGCCTCCTCCTCCTCTGGCGGCCGTTGCTCCTCCTCCTCGGGCCGCCGTAGCTCCTCCTCCTCGGGCCGCCTCCGGCCACCGCCATCCTCCTCTTTAGGTTAAAAATTCAATTAGTTTTTTATTTAATTATCTTTAATTAATTATATTGTTAATTTGAATTTGAGGAAAATTAGTGTTCTAGGATTTAATTAGTTGAATTAAGATAGCGATTAGAACAAAGGTTAATTTAGTAGTTTTTAACTTGATTTAGTTATAGGAAAATATGTAGTAGATTTTAACTTGGATTAGTTGAATTAAGATAGCTACTGATAGATGGCCTTCCACTGACGGGCCAGCAGTCACCATCAGATTGGCCGGAGTTATGTATGTAGTACTTTGG
This sequence comes from Hypericum perforatum, assembly GCA_012979155.1. Classification (NCBI taxonomy): domain Eukaryota; kingdom Viridiplantae; phylum Streptophyta; class Magnoliopsida; order Malpighiales; family Hypericaceae; genus Hypericum; species Hypericum perforatum. The sequence continues at coordinate 14,585 of SOPF01027665.1, read as the reverse complement.
TAGAAACCCGAAGTTGACGCCGGCGTGTACATTCGAGAACGCCATTGTCCTCAAGTGGTTTGAGGACTTCTACGACCCTGCGGATCTAGCTGATGATGCTGACGATGAGACTGTGCGTCAGTTTGTACGAGCCAGCATTATACAGCTAATTGGCTGCATTTTGTTCCCAGAGATTACTGAGACGCGAGTCAGTTTGTGCTGGCAGCCGATGCTATTGGATGTCGACACGATATATACATACAGTTGGGGGGGTGCATGTCTGGCGCATCTCTATCACCAGCTGTGCAGGGCCACCGACCGTGATGCATTTTCCATCTCTGGCGATCTTGCACTAGTTTGGATGTGGGCTGTTGAGAGGATTGTTCCACTACGGGTTGCCATAAAAAACCCTGTGGAGCAAGAGTATGGCCAGTCCTTGGGTATCGATATTTAATAATTCTTCTTTATACATTTGTTAGTATTTTTTTGTTTTTTCCCGGAAAATGATTAATATGTAGATGTGTTTATTATAGGTGGACTGGGGTGATTAATCGACGCATCTCGAAAAGGATTATGAGCGTAAGGGTATATCGGCGCAAGCTCGATGAGCTGCGAGACCATGACGTAAGTAATAAAACCTCCTCCATGTGCATATTAAGTACTAATTGTGGTGTTTAGTTAATTTCACACAATGTTGGACCATATTAAATATTGTAGGTGGTGTGGCTGCCGTATACTGATGACATAATTGCAAGATTGTCGGCCATATGTCATCAAGGTCGTATGTGGCTAGTGAGAGCGCCACTGGTCAGCTTCTACGCCATTGAGTAGCATTACCCTGATCGGGTGTTACGGCAGTTCGGATACATGCAGGGTATTCTGATGCCTCCCCAGCCATATGAAGGGACGCATAACGCAGCGAAGGGCGGGTGAGGTCAGGCTGCAACGAAATGGGATGACGTTTTCCCATCCCATGTCAGTATTTAGAGGGACATGCGACATACCTATGTTATCCCGCCAAGAGTTTCGACGGATGGTCAGAATGTCCATTACCATGACAGGTACATGGATTGGTACATGCTACACACTAGGCGTTGCATCAGTCATGAGGGAGCAATGTTGCACAGAAACGTGAGTACAAATATATTTTAGCTGTTTTAATTTTCATTATTATTTTTGTATATGTTGAATCCAAATGTTGCAATAATTTGCTTGATGTAGGCCGATGCCGTAGATGATGTGATCTCGGCAGGAGAAACATAATTATACGGATCTATTGTTGCTTAGGATGGAGTAGACTTCAAACCCACGAACTGAACCAGCAAGAACCTCGGCAAAAGAGCCTCAACCCAAGCCAAGAGCAATCTGAGAACCTCAAGTCAAGGTCGAATCACGCCACAAACAAGGATGGAAGACTCGTTTGATAAGTGAAGATAAGTTCAAGCTAAACGACACACAAGCTTAGGCATGAACAAGAAGAGTTATCAAACTCTCTAAGTCAAAGACTTAATACTCAATTGTATTCTGAATATGGGGGTAGGGTTGTCCACGTTTTATTACATAGGATAGCCTTTATATAGGCTCCATAAGTCTCAAATATTCCTAAATAAACTAACTCCTAAAAAGGAGCATGCAATCTGACCAAATTATACTTATTCCTAAAGAGGTGAATTCTGGTCAGATTGTAATCTACTAAACAAGAAGTAATCTAAGTAGATAATATCTAATGAATATAAGTAGATCCACATCCTAAACAAGCCAAAGGTTACTGGAATAAAACTTCCTAATCAAAACAATTGACTTTACTAAATAGCTTAAATAGAATCTGAGAAAGTTCCATGCTTCCAAAATAGGTTGATGCACGTCCAAATTAGGTTGATGCACGTCCAAATAGGTTGATGCACGTCCATAATAGGTTGACACACGTCCATGCATGTTTCCAAAATAATATGTGCTTGCTAAGCTTCCAAAATAGCTTCAAACTCTCCAAAACAAAATCTGCAAGCAAATAACTTCCTAAATAGCTTTAAGAACGTGCATGGGCTTTGCATGGGCTTTATGGACGTCTTTGGTCTTGCACAAACTTGCATGGGCTTTATGGACACGTCCTTGGACTTGCACAAACTTGCTTAAAACTTCTTGCACCATCAGATTCATATTATGGCCCATCAGATTCATATCATTCCCCTCCTCTTGAAAGGGATTTGTCCTCAAATCCTTGCATATGCCATGCATTCTCCAATCAATGATACCATTGGAATAAGGTTTAATCTTTGACCTTCGTGGTTGCACTTGATATCTTCCACTCCAACTGAATAAATACTTTGAGCTTAAAAAGTAGGATGTCATCTCCAATCGGAAAGCCAAGAACATACTTGTTCGCACAAACCTTTCTTTAAACCTCAGATTATTCCACAAGTTGAGCAATATTGAGCCTCCTGCATAATCATACTTGTCAACTCCTAAGAAGTCAATATGATCAACATGTTCAATAATAAAATCTGGAGACATGTAAGATATGGGCTGAACCTCTTCCTTGTCATTAGTAACAACAAGTTCGTCACGTTCTTCAATAGTAGTAACTATGTGCTTCCTCATATGCACAACTTCCACAACTTCAGATTCATCAAACAAATCTCTCAAGTAGAGAAGTGACATATCATGCTCATCAAAACCATCTCCATCAAATAAATCATTGGAAAACTCACCAAACTCTTCCCATGTCAAAACATCTTCAACAATCTGATCAGAAGTAATGTCAATATCAGAACAACATACCTCCTCCTCAATTTCACACTTAGCTTGAAAGATGTTCTCATGATGTGCTTCACTAGCCTTCTTTAAATGCAATTCAGCTAATCTAACTAGATCAGCTTTCAATTTCTCCCAACGGTCATCTCTTCTTTGCCTTGCCTCTATAGCTTGGCGATCAATCCTCAGCCTCCTAAGACTCCTTGTAGAGCCTACATCTTCATCTTGATTAGATTCATCTCTACTTGACCCTCCAATAGGTGCTCTACTCATTTGTGCATGAAGTCTGCCTCTTGGTTGTTGCCTTGTGCGAGAGTTCGCTATTGCATCCATGCGTTGGCACAATGGCTTAATCTTCGCTCGCAATATTTGTTGGCACTTTCCTACCAAGGCCTCCTCAAACACCTTCAAATTAACATTGCCTAAAGTTTGGCCTTCATGAAACATGTTGCTTTTTTTTCGTTTTCTATTTCTCTCTCTCTTTTTTTCGTTTTTTTTTTCACTCAGAATACAAAAGTAACAAAGTAAAAACGTAAATTAAAGGATAGATAGCCTAAACAATAAGCCGTAGCTCTGATACCAACTGATGGTATCTCGGCAGGAGAAACACAATTATACGGATCTATTGTTGCTTAGGATGGAGTAGACTTCAAACCCACGAACTGAACCAGCAAGAACCTCGGCAAAAGAGCCTCAACCTGAGCCAAGAGCAATCTGAGAACCTCAAGTCAAGGTCGAATCACGCCACAAACAAGGATGGAAGACTCGTTTGATAAGTGAAGATAAGTTCAAGCTAAACGACACACAAGCTTAGGCATGAACAAGAAGAGTTATCAAACTCTCTAAGTCAAAGACTTAATACTCAATTGTATTCTGAATATGGGGGTAGGGTTGTCCACGTTTTATTACATAGGATAGCCTTTATATAGGCTCCATAAGTCTCAAATATTCCTAAACAAACTAACTCCTAAAAAGGAGCATGCAATCTGACCAAATTATACTTATTCCTAAAGAGGTGAATTCTGGTAAGATTGTAATCTACTAAACAAGAAGTAATCTAAGTAGATAATATCTAATGAATATAAGTAGATCCACATCCTAAACAAGCCAAAGGTTACTGGAATAAAACTTCCTAATCAAAATAATTGACTTTACTAAATAGCTTAAATAGAATCTGAGAAAGTTCCATGCTTCCAAAATAGGTTGATGCACGTCCAAATTAGGTTGATACACGTCCAAATAGGTTGATGCACGTCCATAATAGGTTGACACACGTCCATGCATGTTTCCAGAATAATATGTGCTTGCTAAGCTTCCAAAATAGCTTCAAACTCTCCAAAACGAAATCTGCAAGCAAATAACTTCCTAAATAGCTTTAAGAACGTGCATGGGCTTTGCATGGGCTTTATGGACGTCTTTGGTCTTGCACAAACTTGCATGGGCTTCATGGACACGTCCTTAGACTTGCACAAACTTGCTTAAAACTTCTTGCACCATCAGATTCATATTATGGCCCATCAGATTCATATCAGTAGAGCATGTACGACACCGAACGCAGCATGACCCGCCAACCCAAGCATTGTCAGAGTCTGCACTGAGGTTTATTGGAGAGGATCGCTGCCGTCGCCAGGCATGGTATACAACATACCAGCCTCAGAGATAGTTCCTGTGACGAGACGGCGCACAAACCTCTTTAGTAGGCAGAGTAAGATGCCGTTGGGTGACCCCGTACAGGAGGAGGGAGTACGGCCCATGCAGTGGGTAGACTACGGTGGCCAGTCATCATAGACGCAGTGGCCGACTCAGGAGCACCAAGGTACTCCCATGCAATCTATGTGGTCCTACACACCCTACCAGATGTTAGTGCCACGGTCGCGGCCACACCATCCGTCAGCACCAGGCTCTGCTCAGCAGTACCAAGGGCACACTTCATCTCCCTTTAGGTACTTTAATTACTTAGCGAGCATTTTATGTATTCGTTCATATATATAGATTGTGGAATGTTTATATATATTAAATTCAAAATTCAGAGGCGGACAATTCGGGGATCACAGTTACCAGTCACTGCCGTCTTTTGATCCTGCCAAATTTGCTACGCGTTTATTCCATGACCAGACTCCGGGTGATCAAAGAGATAGTACATCTCATAGGTACGTATCTTAATTATGAATAATAATACAAAACCTTAAGTGTAATAAACAAATACTCCGCCATTTTTTTACGATTATAGGGACATGGACGTAGGTTCTGAAGCTGAACCTACCAGCGAGTCCGCGTTTGATGATCCGACGGCAAGCGAGTCATTACCAGAGGAGGCAGCCCTACCAGCTGTTGTTGCGCCACCACATCGTGTTCAGCCACCTCGACATGCAAAGGAGGCTGAAAGGGGATATGTCACGGGATCACACATTGTCCCCGATGGAGAGAGAAGATGGCATATCAAGTTTTTAACGAGGAAGGAGAAGGATGCAGCACATAAGGAAAAGTAGGGAGTGTGAATTTGTATTATTTTGAAAGACTTGTTCGGATGTACCTACTATTATGATTTTTTATCGAAACTTTTATTCGGTTTTATTTAAGCGCGAATTTTAAAACTTCAAAAATAAAATGATGAAGTCAGTGTAGTTTGCATACAACAATACATCGGCAAGTAAGACTATATCCTACGTGTAGTCGATCCTGAGCTTTCTTCTTCTTTCATCGGAAAGACCTTGAAAACATTGTCTGGGCCAATGTTAAGGTCATTGAATTCTCCACAATGGTACTCGACCTTCACCTAAAAATTAAGACAGATCAGTATAGTTTAGGCATCTGGGATGGCTATATAAAGTGCACAACATATTTATATACTTACATTCAGAAGGAGTAGAACACATCCTGGATGTATAGTCCCAGTTTTGTCATCTATATAACCATGACACTCACCCGAATTGTCCTATACAATAACCACCACAATATTTAACAATTTAGTCAGTAACGTTCATGTTTATTTTAAGTAATAAATAATGGTCATAGCATATACCTTAAAAGTGGCAAAATAATGACTGTCAAACATCCTGTGCATACTCTGACACTCATCTGACTCGTCTTGTACAACAACCACAATATGAGTACACTTTTGTCTGTGTGTTGAAGTCTATTATTAGTAATAAAAGTCATAGCATATACCTTAGAATTTGGATAATCAGCAAAGTAGTTATGCATACTCAGAACAAGTACAATCATCATCTGATAAAATTATAAAACAATTTGTTAGCAAGGCATGTAACAACAAAATGAAGGACAATATATATTATTAACATTACATCTTTGATGATACAATCATATTGGGTGCGCTTGAATTTGTCAATTGAAGTGCCGAGAAATAATCCTGTCTTCTCGGTCAAACCTGTATACGAAAATAAGTGCATATTAATTTGTATATTACTTATCGTGAATTAGCTATGAATAAATACCTTCATTTTGTAGATAGGTTTTGGCACGTGTCCATGCATCAGGCTTGCCAAATAATTCATTGAGCACTTTCTTCTTTGCTTTTGCCGCTTTCTCAGTCTTAGCCTTCGCTTTCTCAGCCTTGACCTTTTCTACGGGGTCAACATAACCAGGGGGTGGCCTTGTAAGACGTCTAAAGATACTACTAAACTTTGAGTCATATAATTCTTGCATGTCTTTGCTTGGTAAATGGATAATAGGCGGTGGTGAATGGTACTCGTATTCGTCAGGACCCTCACCATCAGATCCTACGTGACCCTTCCCGTGTCTGCTCATGTCTAAAAAATTGAAAAATTAGCAGACAATACCAAACAACCACGTAAACATCAACAAAGATTTTCTTCCAATACGCACAAATATTACAGACATACAAATATTACACATACCCGACATAAAATCAAACAAAACAAAGTTCACTCAAATACTGACCGAAATAAATAAATTAAGAAGACAGAGTACAACCCTATGCGACCATAACAAACACAATGCTACATCACAGATGTACAAGTAGGACATCAAAGACGAACCATATCAATCACTGCCTTCGTTGTGTACTAGGACCAGGTCTGTCTATTGCTGGCCCAGCTGCTCTGGCTGCCTCCCGTGCTGCCTTCCGCGCAGCCACTCTTGCTGCTTTTTCTGCTCTATATTGTGCAATAGCAGCAATGTTTATACAATTGGCTTGAACGTGTCCCTTTCCACCGCATATCTTACATTTGAGGCGCGAAGGGTTTTGGTCCATCTCATTCTGGATTCGCTGCTGCGGTCAACCTCTACCCCGCACAGTTCTTTCATCAGGAATGAGCTTGGTAACGGTCTGATCTTCTGATGGAACCCAATATGCAGGATTTCCCAGGGGGACAAATAAATACTGATAACATAACCGTGTGTTCTCTAGGCGATAGTAAGGGTCAACTAATACCTTGTAGTTCGGGATACCGATCTTGATACAACAAGCCATTGCATGCGAACATGGATAATGAAATAGTTGAAATTTCCCACATTGACATGTTCTTCTGTCTAGCAGCACCCTATGTATATTCCCACCTTTTCTCGTCCGTTGTGATACCCAAGTCTTTACTTGAAAATCCCCAGTCTATCTACAGGATATTTCGATGGTATGCCTTCGTGCTTTCTTCTCCCATTTCTCCAACTTTGCACGGAGCTTCCTTGATAATACAATTTGACCAGAAAATCTCTTCAACCATTGCAGTCACTGGAAGTCGCCGTGCTTGCTTGAATATATTGTTCACACACTCAGAAATGTTTGTCGTCATGTGTCCATATCGACGTCCACCATCCATTGCTAAACTCCATTTTGGTACATTATGGTCAACCATCCACCGATAGACGTCTGCATCAACCTGCTGAATTTGGGTTAAAAACCCATTTAACTTGCATGGCTGGGCTTGCATTCCTGCACATATTACATCGCGCAATCACTTTATGTTAAAGACACATATTGAAAATTGATAGGAGACGGTATTTGGATTCGGATATTAATACCTGCAATCTTCATCACATTCTTCATTGCGGGATTATTGAACTGTCTGTTTAGATTGCTCACAATATGTCTCAGGCAATATCGATGTGCGACACCCATCTGTCGTCCCCAACTATGTGCATCAGTCATGGCATTTAAAATACCGGTGTGTCGATCAGATATAACACATAAACCATGCCGATCTGTGACGTGCAACCTGATATTTTCCATAAACCATGCCCAACTATCATGGTTCTCTCTTTCAACAATAGCAAACGCTATCAGAATAACAACATTATTACCATCAATGGCAGTAGCGATCAATAAGGTATGTTGATATTTCCCGTACAAGAAGGTTCCATCAACTTGCAGAACAGGCATGCAGTGCTTGAAAGCTTCAATGCAAGGCTTGAAAGACCAGAAAACTCGATGGAACATCTTTATGCCAGGCAACAACTCTCCTGTGTAGTGATCTCCTGGTCTACTATGCAGATACTCCCATTGAACAACAGTTCTAGGATTACTTGCCTGACATGCGGCAAACCATGGTAGTAGCCGACTATAAGATTCTTCCCAACCTCCCTATAATATCCTGAATGCCTTCTCTCTTGCCCACCAAGTCTTTCTGTACGAAGGCATGTAGGTCAGGCGACCAGACAACTCATTCCGCAAAGACTTGATAGAAACATCTGGTTCATTTGCTACTCTGTGTGTAATCATTTGAGCAATATACTGCGATGAGAGTTGTCGATGATCAAGTGTATTCAGAAGGCCACCACATGTATGGGGGTGGATGTGTTTCACAATTTTCCAATAGCCCAATAATTCATCTCTTCCATCCCGTGATACACGTATCCTCCAGTTGCACTGATCGATAATTTTTTTCCTATATTCAACTGCATAAGTATAGGGCCTTGATTCCTTCACGATGTACTATCAGCCCTCTTGCAGTGCATAAGCCTTTATATCCCGAATAGCTTCTTTTTTGGTATTCCATAAACTGCCTTCCTTCAAGAGCCCTGAACAATTGGAAGTGTCTTCATAACCCCATTGATCAGTATTTACTGTCATAGCTGCCACATCACGCTCAATAATAGGTAGCTGTGCATACCAACGTGATTCTTCTTCCCGTTCTAGCTGAAATCTTCCTTCTTCTTCTTCTTCTTCTTCTTCACTTTCCACATCGCTCTCTTCTTCATCCTCATCGCTCTCTTCTTCTTCTTCCTCTTCTTCTTTGTCATAATCAGAGTCCAGGTTCGTGCTTCCATATGACATACTTGGGTCGAAGCTTATGTCAGCTTCTTCATCCGACTGGCTTTCTTCTACTGGAATTTGGCTCCACGCTTCACATATGCTCTTCTCCACAATTAGCTCTAGAGAAATTTCCCTACTCTCCACCCCGTAAATGCCTACTATGTACCGTAACATATTCGCTACATCTTCCTCTTCTGCAATAGTAATCTAGTGAAACTTTCCTGAAGCTACGGAACATCTAAATATCAAAGACTTTAATTCTTCGTTATCATCAAATGAGACTTTTTGAACCACTCTTTGGTGTAACACCTTGTACGTCAACACATCTTCATGAAACTTCAACCTCACTGCACATCCTCCCTCGTACTCAAAACCAGTTTGCCTATTTTCCGTAATTTCTCCATCAAATTGGACAATAATTCGTACAATTCGCCTAGACATTCTTATATATATCTACATAAAAAAATTTAACAATAAAAAGTGTTCAAATAAAACTTGAGCCTAGTTCAAGCATCGGTTCAACGACTCTGATAACATTACCTAGTAATTATCACTAACATAACAATAATCAACACATAAAAATCGTAATACATTAAATCAACGGTCATAACTAGGGTCAAAATCATAATCCATTCAATGAACATTTATACCATTCCTGCTCAACATCTAATCCTCCACTCATTACTAATATAACAACATTTCACGCATTCAAATACATCGTAATCCATAAAATCAACAGTCAAAACTAGTGTACAATTCTAAATCTTCATTACCATAATAATCCATAAAACCAAAAATTCTAAAGAAATTAATAATAACAATTACAACTAATTAATTATGTAACACAACAAAATGAACATAATTGTACCTCCGCTCGAAGCTTCGACTCCCTCGCTCCTGTTTTGATCTTCGCGTTCAAATTTGAAAATTTTTGAGTTTTTTCGGGTTTCTTGGTGTTTCTATTCGGCTGAGAGGCGTTGTATTTATAGAAATCAGCTTGACCAATAGACGGGTACAAAACCCGTCTATTGGTGGATCAGGCAATCTCCAGACACTCATCGAAACCGCTAATCGCGATTGCGATGTTGGATAACCAATAGACGGTTTTTGTACCCGTCTATTGGTCGATAATAAATCTCCGACGAACATCCAGGGCGGCTCTTTCAGATTGTTGGACCCGCGATGTCGGGATAACCAATAGACGGCTTCCAAACCCATCTATTGGTTCAGACGACGAGAAAACGACGCGCTCCAACCAATAGACGGGTTTGGAAGCCGTCTATGTATAGATGGTCCACGAACCCGTCTATTGGCACAAACGGATTAGAAACCCGCCTATTGGCACAGTAGACGAAAAAAAAATGCCAAACACCAAAAAAGGAATAACGTGCGTGGGGCACCATTTTGATATTTTTGGGTGAATAGTAATACCAAACAGAAAAAAACCCAAAAAAACAGAGGAAGAGTGAATTATAAAAGTTGAAACTGCTGTGTGGTTACTGATCCCTAGTCCCACTCACCAGATGATCATCAAATCTCTCTCTCTCTCTCTCTCTCTCTCTCTCTCTCTCTCTCTCTCTCTTCTTGGTTGGCCACTGGTGCATTTGTTCTGCGACTGGGCAAAAAAGATTGTCAAATAAATCAGAAACCTTGCCAGTGAAGAAGTGAAGTTGGAAGAAAGGGGAAAATATTGTTAAATAAGCACAAGTGAGCCTTCTTTTCACCACTCTTTTTCTGGGTTATTAGTTATTTTCCCTCCGAAGTACAAAATTGCAAATTGGATTTTGGCATTTGGGTCCATACCCTCTCTTCTCAGAAATCTTTTTGACTGCTCTTGTAAAGTTGCAAACTTTAAGCCCCCTATTTGATTTCTTGTCCTTCGTTCCTTCCTTTTCAGTTAAGGGCGGGCTTCTCTGTGGAAAGGCTGATGATCCTTTTGAGGGATTCCTAAAGTAGTTGGAGGAAAACTAACATATAAAGAGACAAAAAAAAAAGACAAACAGGTAAAGAAAAAAGGATCAGGCATACTTGTGTAACACACTACTACTCTCTAGCTTTTACTCTACTCTCCTTGGTAATTAATCTAACTGAGATTTTTGTCATTTCCTAATTTGCCTCTCACTCTCCCTCTTGTTTATTTATATTTTTATTGGTCGGGTAAAACTTTGATGGGTAAATAAACCAGGAAATTTAAACGGCTTTCGGCTTTGTACAGGTTGGGAATTTACCCACCCTCTTGTTTATATTTTGAGGTCCATTCATGTACTTCTTTTCTTTTGTTCTTCTTGTGTGTGTCCTTCCCAGCTTTTAATTTCCAACTACCCAAAACAATGAAAGGAGGAGAGGAAGGGAAGAGCTTGGATCCCCAACTATGGCATGCTTGTGCAGGCACGATGGTCCAAATCCCTCAGATTCGCTCCTTGGTGTTTTACTTCCCTCAAGGGCACTTGGAACACTCCCAATGCCAACCAGGAAGAGACCTCTCCTTCCCAAAGTCCATCAAAATCCCTTCTGTAATCCCTTGTAGAGTGTCATCCATCAGCTACTTGGCCGACCCTGAAACTGATGAGGTCTATGCTAAGATAGCCCTCTTCCCTTTACCCTCCGCCAACCCGAATTCCGCCATGGACTTTAACTTTCTTAATGAGCTTGCGGAGTTTGAGGAAAAGGGTGTTGCGGGAAATGGCAATAATGTGGGAAAGCCTGCGTCCTTTGCGAAGACATTGACTCAGTCGGATGCGAACAATGGTGGGGGGTTCTCGGTCCCGAGGTATTGTGCAGAGACCATCTTCCCACGCCTGGATTACACGGCGGACCCGCCGGTGCAGACGGTGGTTGCCAAGGATGTTCATGGTGAGGTGTGGAAGTTTAGGCATATATATAGAGGGACTCCTAGGAGGCATCTCTTGACCACTGGTTGGAGCACTTTTGTTAACCAGAAGAGGCTTGTAGCCGGAGACTCTATTGTGTTTCTCCGTTCCAATAACGGGGAGCTCCGAGTGGGTATCCGCAGGGCGAAGGGCGGCTCCTTTGGTCCTGAATGGGCTGGAGGCAATGTAGGCCATCTTAACCCATTCGGCGGGTTCTGGAAAGAGGAGGAGAGCAAGAGGAACTTGGGTTTTAGAAGAAAAGGTAAGGGGGTGATGTTAGAGGAGGTCTTCGAGGCCACGGCACGCGCTGCAAGTGGTCAGCCTTTCGAAGTGGTTTATTACCCGCGAGCAAGTACTCCCGAGTTCTTTGTTAAGGCCTCGGCTGTGAGAGAGGCAATGAGGAACAGGTGGTGTCCTGGGATGAGATTCAAGATGGCTTTTGAGACAGAGGACACTTCCAGAATCAGCTGGTTCATGGGGACTGTAGCAGCCGCTCAGGTTTCAGATCCAATCCGTTGGCCTAACTCCCCTTGGAGGCTTCTTCAGGTGTTGGATCTCCCTTTTCCTTCTGATTAGCTGTTCTTTTGGCTCTTTCATTTGTATCTTCTTTGCATGGTCACTTAGTTTGAGAACCTCTCAAGTATATGCTTCTTCTTCGTAGATGTAGATTTTCATTTTGCGTCACGTCAATAGTCGTTAGCGGGTTTCACAAGTTGGTTCCCTCTGTTCTTCGTGAACTGAACAGGGCTTTGAGTAAATTACTCGATGAAGATCGATCCCTTGTCAACATGTCAACACGAACCCACCATAGTTAATTAACCATGCTAATTTATAGTCATTATAGTGTCTTCTTTCATCTCGATCAGTGGTCTCACATTTATTTGGTTTGGTGAAGTTACTGATTAGGTGAGCCGGGTCATAGAGTACCTGCTCATTTAGGCTCATCTTGATGCAGAAGGTCCATAGCATTTATTTCACTTCAGGGTTTATTCAGGACTTCACTTTTATTGTCTGATTCACCTTGGCTCTGTTTCTTATCCATATAAATCAGTCTGTCACCATTATGGATTCTACACTTGTTGTATAGGACCTTATGAAACTTTGAGGATCTACTGGTTTTCTGACCTTCACATGGTCTAATAACAATGTATAAATAGTGGATAACATTGAAGATGGTTCAAATCTGCTCTTGTAGTTGTTCATGTTCACGTGTTTGCATTAGATTTTGCATTTGTTCTTTCAGTTTTCTTAGCCTTTGAATTATTAAGGCTATGGTTCATACGTGGCTTGGTCATATTCATTGCAGGTGACATGGGATGAGCCAGACTTGCTGCAAAATGTAAAGCGTGTTAGTCCGTGGTTGGTTGAGCTGGTGTCCAATATGCCAGTCATGCCCATGTCACCACCTAGAAAAAAGATGCGGCTACCTCAACAAATGGACACTCCCCACGATGGCCAATTTCACCTGCCGTCGTATCCAAGCTACCCCAGCCCCTTGTGTTATCTAACTGATAACACTCATGCAGGCATACAGGGAGCCAGGCATGCTCAGTTTGGACTATCTCTATCGGATCTCCAACTCAGCAACAAACTGCAGTCCCGGCTGTTTCTTTCCGGTCTTCGCCTCTTCAACTCGCTGTCCAAAGTTTCCGAAAGCTTTATCAAGGATCACAGCAGAAGCAAAGAAAACTTGTCTTGCTTGTTAACCATGGGGAACTCTTCTACTACAAGAAGTGAGATATCTGACAATGCAAAGAAGCACCAGTTTTTGCTGTTTGGTCAACCGATACTCACCGAACAACAAATTCGTGGTAGCAATTCTACAGATGTTAACTCACCTGATGATAATCCAGACAGAGAAAAACTTTCCGACTTGTTCCAGTTCGCAGCTGAGAAACAACCTTCAATACAGAAGCTGTCTCATGCTAGGTTTCCGTGGCACCAAAGCCTTTGTTCCTCTGATATTGGCAAAAATGCTGGTCACTGCAAGCTGTTCATGGAATCGGAAGATTCTGGTCGAACACTTGATCTGGCTCTTTTCAATTCTTACGAAGAGCTTTATACCAAGCTGGCTAACATTTTCGGTATTGAAAGATTTGAGATCTCTTGCGGAGTTCTTTACTGGGATATGATCGGTGCTGTTAAACGAATTGGAGATGAACCATTCAGGTACATTTTTTCGTACTAGGGACGTCTGCTAATTGATTTCGAGTAGTAACCTTAGCCTTCTGGATTGCAGCATTTTCAGGAGAAATGCTAATACATTGACAGTTGCGATGAATCCCGCCACAGCTAATGCTGCTGGAAGGTAAGTAAAAATGGCTTCGGATTGTTTCAGTTCTACAATGTGCTATGGTCGAGCTTTTCGCGTCTAAAAAGCAGCATCTTTGATATATTCTGCAGGACATGAATCACTGGGTTGCGGAGTGCGGAAAGCGGGCTCGAGGCTTCGAACAAGGCGGGTCCGCTGAGCATTTTCGCTTGATTTGGCGAAGGAAGGATTCACTGGTTGGTGTCGAGAAGACATGGATTATTGTTCTATCCAAGTTCGCTAGGAGAGAACTCAGTTCCCTTGTTAGTTCTAATTGGCATATTTTGGTACAACAAAACATAATCCTGTCTGTTTTAAAGTTACTACTTCCATCTATTAATCTTATGCATTGCATGTGCGATGTCTCTAAACGAAATTGATTGTCCTAAGATAACCCATGTGAGTGTGCATGTGCAACTTATCACGGGTGACAAGTATTTTTTTT
>SOPF01027663.1:0-11051 GCA_012979155.1 Hypericum perforatum | reverse complement strand
AAAAAAAAGAACTCTAGGGTTTAAGAGCGAGGACGATTTCGTAAACTCTAAGGTTTGTGGATTTCTTACTGGGTTCTTTGTGAATCGGTTGCGAGATCTGACTTCTCCATTGGCGACATCTTCGTGAGCGTTTGATTGTTCTTCGAGTCTTTGTGTGTTCGTTTCAGAGTCTCTTCGAGAGGTTTTTATAATTCTCTCTCTACTTTAATTTTCGCACAAGAAATGTCCCCTTCTTGGCATACGACAAGGTTCGGCGACCTGTCGTCTGCTCTCTAGGGGTTTGAGAGATGTAAAGTTTTGATTTAGTACTTTCTACTTCCACGATATTTTCATTTGGTAGGTTACGATTTAGAAACACAAATTAATTCCAATCTTAAGACATTCTTCCATCAAAAGTAGACTCGCATGCATGCGATATTAAAGTAGTGGATTTTAAAGATATATGGTATTAATTTGATGTTTGGAAATCATGATATGTTTTTTTTTTGTTATACTGAAATCATGATATGTTTAGCAGAATACAGGTTAAACTATGTGATATTGAAGTGTTTATGAATGAAAGGAACATAGTATGATAAAAAAGTTAACCATTTGATGTTTTGTTTTAGTTTGCTCTACTTTTATTCAACCAAAATTGAAGAGCTTTATCATGTCCTAGTTCACCAATGGGCCTGGCCACGGTTCACGAAGCTCCAATTATAATTCTTTGAGGCCGACAGTTTTACGGTTTTGAAATAGGGGAAATTAGGCTAAAGTCCTTATACTTTGGGGATTCAACGGATTTCGTCCTTACTGTTTAAAAACTACTCTTTGGATCCCTACTGTACAAAATAACCAAACATTTTAGTCCCTAAAAATCAACATAATTTTTTTAATGACGATTATACCCTTCTTTAAAAAAATTAAACCAAATCAATCAAAATTTAACCAAACCCAACTCGAACCTCGAACCGACCGAACCCAAGTCATCAACTCTCCTCGTCTTCCTCTACTTCCTTCCCATCTTCCAAATGGCCTCCCAGGTACCGAAATCTTCCTCCTCTTCTTCACGAGAAACAGTACCAATTTTACCTCCTCGTTTTTTAAAACCTAAATCAAGTTAATTAAAACCTAAACTAACTTCCTGAGCTTGTGCATATCGTCTCCAGGCGTGGCCCAGTCCAACTTCCCATTAGGGGAACTCCAACCAGAGAGATTTGAAGACATCATAGACATGGAATTCGCTGCCGTGGTGAGGCCAAGTTGGTTGGTTGGTGCACCGCAATCGATGAAACTCTGGCTGCGCTTTGCAAAGGCAGAAGACCTAGAGTTCAGACAGCTTGAGCAACGGCAACCGATGAATCAAAAACGACAACCTCAAATTGGGTCATTTCGTTCAAGAACGACAACCTCACAATACGACCACAGAAAATACTAGCCAGCGATAGCCCGCACCCGATCGCAGCTCAGACTTGTTCCCCGTTTTGTTAACCGGATTTCATAATCGCCGATACGTTCGGGACCCAAGGCCAAAAGCTCGCACCCCCTTCCTCCATTTTCTCGCATATCGGAGGGAGGACACGACACGATGCTTATAATTAACCTTCCCCTTCCCTAAGAGAATTTAACGGAGGACTCGTAACGAGATTAGCAAAGAGGAGATTGGTTAAGTTGTGGATTAGGAAACCCTATTCATCCGAGCCGCCGGGGCTCTTCGCCGTCTCAATTAATAATCTCCGTAACTCATAAGGAAACCCTAATTCATTCCTATTGGATTTCATTTTTTATTATCTTTTTTGGATACTTAATCGAGCTGAGTTTCTTTGTTGTTTGAGATGATGAAGTTTGATCGATCGTTTATCGGCTCGGATCGTTAAGTAGAGGGGACCAGAGGAGGACGCACGAAGGAGAAGAAGAAGGGAGAGACGGATTTGGTGGCTAGTTGCAGGGTAAAAAGTTTCGGGTTTTTTTGAAAATCAGTAGGGCAGAGTTAAATGGATTGTGGTTGGGCCGGTGTTATGGGTCGAATTGGTTGGGTTAGTTTCTGATTGATTTGGTTTAATTTTTTAAAGAAGGGTATAATTGTCATAAAAAAAATTATGTTGATTTTTAGGGACTAAAAAGTTTGGTTATTTTGTACAGTAGGGATCCAAAGAGTAGTTTTTAAACAGTAGGGACGAAAATCGTTGAACTCCCAAAGTACAGGGACTTTAGCCTAATTTTCCCTTTGAAATATCAAACTGAACCCGAGCTTCCTACAAAGTATCAAGACGAATCACGAAATTGTCAGCTATGATTAAACCAGCAATGCAATTTATTTTAAGAGAATAAAGAAAATATGTGGTTTAGTTTTAAACTGTGGTACATTGATGTAATTCGGCTATATTTTTTATACAGTAAAAAAAGTGTATTTTTATCGCCGCTTGATGAATAGAACGACAACATATATTTTTTTTCAAGAGATTTAGTAGAAAAATCATCCTAAAAATAAAACAAAACCAAAATTCATTTAAAACTCTAAAGTCCAGGTTCAATCACCTAAATTAAATATATTAAATACATATTTTGATGTGCTTATCGTTGTTGGAAGAAAAATGTTGTTCACCTTGGAGACAATATACATAACTTTTTATCGACTCAGCAAGTCTCTGCCGTGTAGGAAAAGGAGTTGTGTCCATTTGGATGGTAAGTAATTTTACGAAGATTACGATTTTAAGAAATGGGTGAAGGATTTAGTTGAAAGGGGATTTTTTTTACTATTGATTGGTAGGTATATTGCTGCGCCAACGAAACATGATATGATAAAATATCAAATAATAAAACTATAAACAGTATCTGTGCTACATAATATTCAACTGAATTTGGAATTATTCTGTTAAGTTAATATTCAAATATCAGTTAATATTGGAAAAAACAAAATAGTTAGTATGCTTAATATTCAAAAGAAAAAGAAGTTTACAAAGAGTGATGTTCACCTACAACGCACTAAGAAAGAAATTACCGTCACCACCAACCAAAAAAAAACAGGACCCATCAACTTGAGCTAAATTAATTTTTGGACATTTTTCAACAAAGAAAATTCTATATTCACATGAACAAGTGGGCAGTGAAGAACTAAAAGATTGACTTTGCGTACGAAATAGGAAAATTTTACAAAAGCCTATTATAAGTATGATTCCATATATTTAATAGTTAACGTTTATTTACTCATACATAATACTTTTAAAGTTTATAATTGTATGCTATATGTTTAAAAAATTATTTAAACAATTTCGAACATGTATCAAGTGCATGCGAATATTAGGTGATGTTAAACAAAATCTCCTATAGCAAAAACACAAAAAAGAGGGGGAAAAAGTTAACGGACGGAGGAGTTAACGTACGTAACGTGCATCACAACACTCCCGAGGAAAAACAAACGAGGGATCGCCCGTACCCGAACGTAGCCCGGACCCGTTCCCCCGTTTCGTTAACCGGATTTGATAGTCGTCGATACGTCCGGTACCCCAACCCCCCTTCCTCCTCCCTTTCCTCCCTTTTTTCTTCTTCACCGGAGGAAGGAGACGACTTGTAATATATTTACCTCTCCCTTCCCCAAAATTATATTAAAAAAATAATTTAACCTAACGAAACGGTTACAACGCGAAGAAGAAAGTAATTGAGTCGGCGATTGGAAAACCGTAATTCCTCAATCAACGGCTCAATTACGAATCTCCATAACTCGTAAGGTCTTCTTAATTTCGTGTCATCCTTCTACTTGAATTTTGTTTATCATTATTTTTGGCTAATAATTGAGCTGAGTTTTTTTATATTCTAAATGATGAAGTGTGATCGATGGTTTAGCGGCTTCGGATTTTGAGTAGAGACGGAGAAGAGGACGGAGGAGAAGAAGGGAGATGGATTTGGTGGCTAATTGCCGGGTAAATAAATTTGCGGTTATTCGAAATTCTGTTTCCGTTGCTCTTATATTTGATGCTTTTGACGTTGAACTAGTTATTGGTTGTAGTCAGTAGGGGAGAGTGAAATGGATTGTGCTTGTGAGCTGACTACGGCTCGTGCCTCTGTGTTTGGATGGCAATGGATGAAAAAATCTGGCAAGAGATGACTCGCTTTTCCGCTTATCTGTTGGAGATGCGATGTCTGCACATTTATTGTTTACGGATATTATGATTTTTCATTTTTTGTTGTTTGTGTGCTTTATGCCATGAAATTCGAGTGCTTTGTTTAAAGTTGAGTCGCAGATTGGTTTACTTTTTGGACCAGCAGTGGACCTTCTTTTATATGTAGTTTTACTTCGGCATTCTATTTGTTCAAAAACTGAAAGCCGCTGCTACATTATGCAGGATAAATTGGCATACTTTCGGATTAAGGAGCTGAAGGATGTCCTTACTCAGTTGGGGATGTCAAAACAAGGGAAGAAGCAGGTTGAAACACAATTTTTTGGCTAGTGCAATTGCACACTTTTTCAGCATAGAGATGCATTTTGCATCTTTTATAGTACGAATTAGTTAATGCCATTTACTAGTGTTGGATACTGAAATATACACGTCTAACCTGTTTGTGTGATTATCTATTCAGCTTTCCCTGTCAATCTGTTTTTTCTTCATGTAATCTGTTTTCTTAGTGTTCCATGTCTCATGCAGATAAGAGATTTGTAAGCAACAGATTGTTGTTTTGATGGATTGGCCTAACTCTCTAATAATACTTACTGTACTTCTTTTTTCATGAATAGGATCTTGTAGAACGGATATTGTTTGTTCTTGCTGATGGGCAAGGTAAATGATTTTTGTCTTCTTTCTGCTAGTTATAAGAGCTTTTTTATTTGCGTTCATTTTCCACTTTAGTGTGAATTAAGGCATGGTTAATTTTGTTTCTATTGGAAGATGGGACATGAAGTGTTGGTTTTGTGTTGCTCTCTTATTCTCCAAAGTTGCCCCGCCTTATCTTCTCATATTTCATAAAAAATATACTATATGTTTTCGGTGCAACCTATTCCTGTCTTTTCTTTGTGCCATCACTATTATGAGGCCCTTCAGTTAATTTTCTGCCAGGACACTTCTTTTTAACATGATTCATAGAGCTTGTGGATATAATTTTCTATCTAGCTTTGGTAGTTATCATATAATCCCCTGTTTCATTCAGCTGCCGGGGTGTGCACAAAGAAGAATGCAATTAGCAAGGAAGAAGTTGCTAAGCTAGTGGACGGCATTTATAGGTAAATAATTGCACGGTCTTCGTCAGATTCTTTTATGTCACGAGAATTGTATGTTTTAATCCTGTTGGTTTTTAAAGTCATGTGGCCATCTTCTTTCTTTCCCTTCTTTTGTTATGTTTAATCTCCAATCCTTTGTTGTTTTGTTTGATAAATTCAAAATTTTGTAGGTTTTCATAATATAATTTTGCTTGGTTTGATGTGTATTTTCTGCCCTGTAATCAGAAAAATGCAGGGTTCTGGGGCTACTGAATTGGCATCAAAGGGACCTGGTGTGCTGGAAAGCAGTACCACCAAAGTAAAAGGAGAAAGTGAAGACCTTCATTTGGATACAAAAGTTCGATGTCTTTGTGGAAGCTCACTGGAAACTAACTCAATGATCAAGGTTAGGTTAAGAGTTTTAATTTTCTGACTTACTGGGATTTACTGAGTTTTCCGATAAAAAATTACCACTGAAATTTTACGATATTTCATGTTTATGGGCATATGTTAACTGTTTGGTATTTAATTTTGCTGTATTTAACACAAATTACCAGGACAATCCTTATTTTTAGTCAATATTTGTTGTGCTTTTCTCTCTTAAGCAACCGACCTTCCCAACGTGGACTCTATTTCTTTCTTTCTGTCAAATTTTCAGGCAAGGATTTCTTTTAACATTTTTATGTAAAGAATGTGAAGATGTTATGTGTTTTGCCGGAATTTGAGATAGCTGATGTTTGGTAAGATTGTCAAAAGGGTCTTCCACCAGATTGATCTGTTGAGTTTACAGCAATCACTAATATCATCCCAGTGACGGGTTCCAGAGATGTTACTATAGTGTGACACGCATTACCAATTAGGTTTTATGTATCTTTGTTGAGAACTTGGTCTGCCATGGTCTGGGGATCTTCTGGTATAAATGCTAAATCTGATTCAGGATACTTCCTTAAGGGATATGTTTAATTGGGTTCTTTCATTTTATATTGGTTCGGTTCAGTGTTCAAGTCCTAATCAACATCTTCTTTAAGCACCTTGTTTTGGAATGGCAGTGTCAGGATCCGAGATGCCAGGTATGGCAACATATTGACTGTGTCAATGTCCCAGAAAAGCCGACAGACAGTATGCAGTTCCCGGAGTTGTTTTACTGTGAGATCTGTAGACTCAGTCGTGCAGATCCGTGAGTAATTCTTTTAATTAATTTTTTCCCAGCGATGATGGGTACTTCCATTTATTATTGAGTACATGTTCCTTATTCGGTGAAGTGAATAGTTTTCCTTTTTTGTCTGCTTGTTTTCGAAGATGACCTTGATTGAGAAGGCTCTAGACTTTTTATTACTTTTGATAGGAGGACAGCAGGCTGAAAACCAACCTTCTTATATCGGAATTAATTACTTCCTAACATGTGCAGTATAAAGTTTCTTGGTTAATCAAAGATGTGATGCTCATTTGTGGCCCATGTATTTAAAATGTTGTTAACAAGGTCGAGAGCTTTTCCTATACCAGAAGCTATTTGATTCATTTTCCTTGAGAATGTGTATCTTACTTGCCTTGATAAAAATAAGATGCAGCGTGGTTTGTAAAGAATTTTCGTCTTAGGACTTTACATGTTCAAGTGGTTTTATACTTCAGCAATCCCTGACTCAAGCTACTTGTTCAATTACTGTAACACATCATGCTTAGATACAGACCTTTAAATTATCGTTTTACAAAAGCATGGTTTTAACAACTTTATTTGACAACCCTTTATATGTACTATATTTCTTGATGATATTTGATCCTGTCTGCTTCATGCTGCTTGACCCCCTCCCTCTCTTCCATTTACACATTTTGTGAGGGAGAATTCCATAAATTTTTTCCTGTTACCGAATGCCATTATTAGATAAATGGTCTAACATGCTTCTCTGGCAGCTTTTGGGTTACTGTCGCGCATCCTCTGGATCCGGTGAAGCTTGTGACTACAAATATTCCTACAGATGGGTGAGTTGAATTCCAAGTTCTATTTGCATTTGATGTCAACTATAGGCACTACATATGGCTCGGGTTTATTGCAACATGATATTGGCCTGTAAATGCAAAACTGTTATGTTGGGATAACAAATGATTGAGCTGGTATTTATTTGCATTTGGGTTCAATCATTAGCATTCAGAATGTTCAAATAGTACTGGTAAGCGGTGTTCTGTAAAACTCTCTTTTTGGTAACTATGCCATCATATTCTACAATTTTTAGTCAAGTAATTACTCCTTTTGGTATCTTGTTAGATTCGATTTATCACTTCCGTGGATTTAAAGAATAAGGGAGTTTGTTTTTTTCACCTCTCTTTTCTTTTGTTCATTTTACGTCCACTCTTTTTATTTTCTGTTGATTAGAATTAGTTAATTTTATCTCTATTACATATGGTTTATTCCCTTTTGAGTCCTCCAGATTTGAATCGCTTATATGGTGATTTATCTCACTCCTGCGGATTTAAAGAAAAAGGGATAGATTTTTTTTTGTTTCGCCGTTGTTTTGTTTTGTTCATTTCTTTTGATTGGAATTGGTTGATGCTATTTCTATTTGTTGGTTGATTCTCTCTGAGTTGTCCAAATTTGAAGCACTTATATGGTTCGTCTTGTGTATTATTTTTTGGTCGTGGTTGTTTTGATTGTCCTTTATTTGATGAAAAAAAATCCCAGATCGAGTCCCATGCAGAGTGCTGAAAAGACATTTCATCTGACAAGAGGAGACAAGGATTTGTTAACAAAGCAGGACTATGACGTTCAGGTTGTTGTTGTTTCTTAAAGCATGTAGTCCATATTGTTTTAGTGACAATTTATAGCCTTGGGGTGATTGATAAGCTGCTAACTGTATGGTAATGCTGCCATGATTTAGGCTTGGTGCATGCTTTTGAATGATAAGGTCCTGTTTCGGATGCAATGGCCACAATATGCAGATCTGCAAATAAATGGTATGGAGATTGTTAACTTGTGTATTCAATAGCCATTTTAAGGGTTTTCATTGGCCAAAAATGTCATGTGTAGTTAGCTCGACAAAAGGCTGAAATTAGGGCTAAACGTTATTCTGAATGGGTAGGTCAATACAGAGAAAGCTGAGAAGCTTGAAACTCTTAGAATTTTTTCAGATGACATCACTGGATTATTAAATTGATCTGGATGGTCATGATCAACGATAAAGTTGTTTGTGCTAAAGCTTCATTTATAAGTGGGTGTCTTTCCATGAAGAATGTTTCTATTTGGATGCTTTGTCTATAAAGAGAGCGATAACTTTTGTCAATCCCCATCGTATGTTGTCATATTGCACACATTAAAGTAGAAGTGGGCTTCAAAGTGAAATTTAATTTGTCCTACAGGTGTGCCAGTTCGTGCTATCAACAGACCCGGATCACAATTGTTGGGGGCTAATGGTCGTGATGATGGTCCAGTTGTGAGATTTCAGTCATTCCTCCCTCTTAATTTGTTAATTGATATCTCCCAGTGCATCTCTTATAGATTTATTTCCTGCATCTTTCAGATTACGCCCTATATAAAAGATGGAATTAATAAGATCTCGTTGACTGGATGTGATGCTCGGGTCTTCTGTGTGGGGGTCAGAATTGTGAAGCGGCAAACTGTTCAGCAGGTAAGGTTTGTTTATTTGGGAGGAAGAACTTTTGCCTTGCTGTAGATGGGTGGTTTTTGGTTTGATCCTGATTGGTTTGAAGAGTGGGACTCCTCCAGGTGTTTAACTTTTTACATTGTTGGTTAATCTCACTAGCTTGATGAATATAGGGTTAGGTTAGATGGTTTGTGTTCATCCTCTAGTCCTTGGGAGCTTCAGGTCTTATAGTCAAAGTAATTGATGCTGTCATTACTAAGCAATCACCCTTTCCTTTTGAGATTGATGCATCCTTCTTCTACTCTTAAGTCTCATTTACTATGCAATTTTTAAGTGTTTTTTATTCTCAGAGTTTGCGGTTTGATTGTTCATACATATTTCTGAGTGGTGTCTCTCGTTGTAGATACTCAACTTGATTCCTAAAGAATCTGATGGTGAGAGTTTTGAAGATGCCCTTGCACGCATTCGTCGCTGCGTTGGTGGTGGAAATCAAACAGACGATGCTGATAGTGACAGTGATATAGAAGTTGTTGCAGATTCTTTTGGTGTTAATCTCCGCTGCCCTGTAAGTATATCCATCTAATATATGAAAGTGTGATGTTTGTCTACCTTTCGCTATTTACTGCTATAGCAAATGTGCGACATGTTGGTTAGGTTCGTTATCCTCTGAGGTAGGAGGTTGCTTCTGGAAGAGCTCAAATGGGACCGGAGAAGTGATCCTACTGATGTTGATACTTGATTCTGCGTCGTCCATAGTTTCTTCTTTTAATTGTTAATCCTATGTTGGGAAGCAGAGTAGAATATGTCCTGTTACAATTGTATATCTATCTTGCAATGGAACAAGGTGTATTATGGTGTCTGATTTCAGCTTCTGCACCTATAACTTAGATGAGCGGTTCAAGAATGAAGGTTGCTGGAAGATTTAAACCATGTGCACACATGGGCTGCTTTGATCTTGATGTTTTTGTGGAGATGAATCAGCGCTCCAGAAAGGTAAGCGGCTGTTGCTAGAGTATTGAATTTTTTGATAACTGTTTATGTTGTGATTCTCAGCAAGACTTCTTTTTTTTTTTTTTTGGGTGGCAGTGGCAGTGCCCTATTTGTCTTAAGAACTATTCTTTGGAGTATATTATTATCGATCCATATTTCAACCGTGTGACATCAAAGGTAGTTTTTGCCATCCTTTATAGTTGCTTGCTTCATTCTGGTGTCCTCTTGTGAAGGATAATTCATATCTTCATGGTTAACAGATGCTGCATTGTAGTGAAGATATTACAGAGATTGATGTGAAGCCCGATGGTTCATGGCGTGTAAAGTTTAAAACAGAGGCGGAACGCAGGGATCTCGGAGAACTTGCTCGATGGCACAATCCTGATAGTTCCCCCTGTGTTCTCGACGGTGATGAGCTTAAACCAAAACCAGAAATGTGGAAACAAGTCAAGCAAGAAGGTTATTCAGATGGTCATACTGGTACGGGGTTGAAACTTGGGATCCGGAAGAATCACAATGGGCTTTGGAAAGTCAGTAAGCCTGATTATGTAAATACTTCCTCATCAGGTGACGAGCTTCGAGATATTTTGGAAAACAACGAACAGAAAGTTATCTCGATGAGCTGCAGTGCAACTGGAAGTGGTCGAGATGGTGAGGATCCAAGTGTAAACCAAGACGGTGGTGGAAATTTTGATGTTGCGAACAATGGGATAGAGCTGGATTCATTGTCGCTGTTGGCAGACATAAACTTTTCTGCAGGTGCAGAAAATGAAGTTATAATTCTCAGTGATTCAGATGATGATCACGATCTTCTAATGTCTTCGGGATCTATGTATGACACCAATCAAACAGTTAATGGTGGGGCTAGCTTTTCAGCAGCTCCTGTTATTGCCGACCATTATCCCGAAGATCCTGCCCTTGGAAGCGGAGGGAATTCCTGTTTAGGTCTTTTCAATCCTAATGAGGATGAATTTGGCTTGCCAATTTGGCAATTACCACCAGGAAGTCAAGCTGGCCCTGGGTTTCAGTTATTTAATTCTGATGTTCCGGATGCATTAGTTGACATGCAGTCTGCTCCAATCAACTGTACCTCTTCTATGAATGACTACGGTTTAGTTTCTGATACCACCATGGCCACCGGAAGTTTGCTTCCGGATTCTTCCGTTGGTCGATTAGATGCAGAGATGAATGATGGCTTGGTCGATAATCCCCTGGCATTCGGTGGAGAAGACCCCTCCCTGCAGATCTTTCTTCCTACTAAACCATCCAATCCGTCTGTTTGGTCTGATATTAGAAAT
>SOPF01027661.1:33349-97860 GCA_012979155.1 Hypericum perforatum | reverse complement strand
CAAAACACACAGACATTAGTGATAGAATATATGAACATGAATTAGTAAAATATGAACAAATTCATACACTCACATACACAAATAGCGACATACGAGTATAAATACACTGACTAAATAGTTTATAATTTCGGAATAGAACGAATTTCTACAAAGAACAAAATTTGAAATAATCAACTCAAAATTGGATTATTTAAAACAGACCAAACACAAAAAAATATATGAGCAGGTTCAATTCACATAATCCTAATTAATGTGTACTTCTCAAATATAAATAATTACATGCAATCATTTCAGAACATAGCTCCTACCCTTTATGATATGAAACTCGTTATGAATTCCACACGAACGGACCGTTGCTACTTTGTTTGGATGGAACAGATCACAACCCACAAGATCTTGCACGATCTAAGGCACGTTCTATGAACCCTAACCCAAATGCTAAGACTTATGAACCTTAATCTTAGGTCGAATCATGCCACAAACGGTGTTGGCTCTCCGTTTGATAAGTAAAAGATACGTTCTATGCTAAGCGACTCTCAAGCTCAAGCAAGAACACACAAGAGTATCAACTCTCTAAACATGCTGAATGCAATGTTAAAATTATTTCAATCCAAGTCTGTCTAAAACAAACGACATAGGACCCTTTATATAGGCTTAGGGTTCCCACGAATTTTCCTAAGTAAAACTCTCCTAAACAAGCCAAACATGCGGCTGAAATAGGACTCCTAATCTGGTCGAATTGCTTGCTCCTAAAGCAAAGGAATTCTGACCTCTTATTGAACTAAAACTCCTAAATAGAATGAAATACTAACTATTGTAGAAGTCTCCTTGAAGTAGAGCTCCTAAACAAGGCTGAATGAGCATCCCTACTTTTTAGGAGTAGGCGTATCTTCCAATTCAGCTTGCAAAACGTGCATGGGCTTTGCATGGGCCATGCTCACATCCTCCTTGAGCTTCCTTGCATCAACTTGAGTCCAAAAGCTTTGAATAAATCCATTGAGTTCAGATTGAAGCTTCTTGGCTCTTGCTCTTGTAATCGGCCCAACTGGTACTTGCATTGCTCCTTGCTCATTGTTGGATGGCCTCACATCATTCCCCCTCTCTTGAAAAGGATTTGCCCTCAAATCTTCATCTGCATCAAAAGGACTTAAGTCAGCAACGTTGAAGGATGCACTAACATTATACTCACCTGGCAGGTCAAGTTTGTAAGCATTATCATTAATGCGTTCAAGAACTTGAAA
Organism: Hypericum perforatum; assembly: GCA_012979155.1. Lineage (NCBI taxonomy): Eukaryota > Viridiplantae > Streptophyta > Magnoliopsida > Malpighiales > Hypericaceae > Hypericum > Hypericum perforatum. Next base: position 96,619 of record SOPF01027661.1, on the reverse strand, counting down.
ATAACCATCTCCACGGGGTAGCAACTTGGAACGACATTGCAAGGGAAAGCGCTCCTTGTGCATATACAACCAAACCCAATCACCAGGCTCAAATACAACTTTGTGTCGCCCCTTGTTGGCTTGCCTTGCATAATGCTCCATCCGTTTCTCAATATTCAGCCATGCCTTCTCATGTAGTTGCTTGACAAATTCTGCTTTCTTCTTGCCATCTAAGTTAACATGCTCACTCGAAGGTAAAGGTGATAAATCCAATGGAGTTAAAGGATTAAAACCATATATAAGTTCAAAAGGTGAGTATTGAGTAGCAGAATGAACTGATCTATTGTAAGCAAACTCAACATGTGGCAAACAATCTTCCCAAGTCTTTATATTATGCTTAATGAGTGCTCTTAAGAGAGTAGACAATGTTATATTCACAACTTTAGTTTGACCATCAGTTTGTGGATGACAAGTAGTAGAGAATAACAACTTAGTACCTAACTTGCACCACAAGGTCTTCCAAAAATAACTCAAAAAATTTGCATCTCTATCAGAAATGATTGTCCTAGGCATGCCATGCAACCTAACAACCTCTCTAAAGAACAAATCAGCAACATTAGAAGCATTATCAGTTTTATGGCATGGAATGAAATGTGCCATCTTAGAAAACCTATCTACCACCACAAAGATTGAATCTCTTCCACGTTTAGTTCTAGGCAATCCTAACACAAAATCCATAGAGATATCAATCCAAGGCTCACTAGGTATAGGTAGAGGGGTGTACAAACTGTGGGATTTTACCTTTGACTTGGCCTGCTTGCAAGTGATGCAACGTCTACAAACTCTTTCAATATCTCTCTTCATGTGTGGCCAATAAAAGTGATCTTGTAGCATTGCCAAAGTCTTTGCAATTCCAAAGTGCCCCATCAATCCTCCTCTATGTGCCTCCTGAATAAGTAACTCTCGCATAGAGCAATTAGGCACACAAAGTTTGTTTACACAAAATAGGTAACCTTCATTCCGAAAGAACTTGCCACTTGCACCTTTCTCCGTAGCTCGGAATAGATCACCAAAATCAGTGTCATCAACATACAACTCTTTAATATGTTCAAAACCAATCAGTTTAGCATCAAGAGTTGAGATCAAGGCATACCTTCACGATAGTGCATCAGCCACTACATTTTCCTTACCTTTCTTGTAACGAATGACATAAGGAAATGTCTCTATGAACTCCACCCATCGTGCATGCCTCTTATTCAGTTTTTGTTGCCCCTTCAAGTGCTTCAATGATTCATGATCAGTGTGAATCACGAACTCCTTGGGCCACAAGTAGTGTTGCCACGTCTCCAACGTCCTAATCAGTGCATATAGCTCCTTGTCATAAGTTGGATAGTTTAGGGTGGTGCCACTTAACTTCTCGCTGAAGTAAGCAATTGGACGTCCCTCTTGCATGAGTACAGCTCCAATTCCTACACCAGATGCATCACACTCAACTTCAAACGTTTTAGAAAAATTAGGTAAAGCTAGTAAAGGTGCGTTAGTCAACTTCCCTTTTAGCATTTGAAATGCCTTTTCTTGAGCTTCTCCCCAACTAAATCCAACGCTTTTCTTGATCACCTCAGTGAGGGGTGTGGCTATAGTGCTAAAATCTTTCACAAACCTTTGGTAAAAGCTAGCAAGTCCGTGGAAACTTCGAACATTTGCCACATTCTTGGGACTTGGCCACTCTTGTATTGCTTTTATCTTTTCCTCATCAACATGTATTCCCTTAGCACTAACAACAAAACCCAAGAATACAAGCTTATCCGTGCAAAAGGTGCACTTCTTTAGGTTAGCATACAACTGATCCCCACGTAATGCATCTAAAACACACTTCAAATGATCAACATGCTCTTCAATGCTCTTGCTATAAATGAGTATATCATCAAAGTAAAAAACCACAAACTTGCCAATGAATGGACGTAAAACATGATTCATAAGGCGCATGAATGTGCTAGGTGCATTAGATAAACCAAAAGGCATAACCATCCATTTATACAAACCATACTTTGTTTTAAACGCTGTTTTCCACTCATCACCTTCTTTCATGCGAATTTGATGATAACCACTCTTCAAATCAATCTTTGAAAACATGCAAGAACCATGCAACTCATCTAGCATGTCATCTAAACGAGGGATAGGGTGACGATATTTTACCGTGATGTTGTTGACGGCTCGGCAATCAACATACATTCTCCATGATCCATCCTTCTTTGGCACGAGTAGGACGAGAACAGCACATGGACTCATGCTTTCTCTCACGTACCCTTTCTCCAAAATCTCGTTTACTTGTTTATCAAGTTCTTTTGTCTCCTCCGGGTTGCTCCTATAAGCTGGATGGTTTGGAATGGTTGCTCCTGGGACAAAATCAATTTGATGTTCAATTCCCCTTATTGGTGGCAAACCTGATGGTAACTCCTCGGGGAAAACATCCTCATAATCCTGCAAAAGAGATTTAACCATGCTTGGCAATTGTGAATCAAGCTCATTAGTAACTAAAAGTGTCTCCCTATACCGTAGTAAGATCATAGACTTCTTTTCAAAACATGCTTGTTTAAGCTCACTTGCTCTCACATAGTAACTTCTTTTCCACTCCTCGGATTTTCTCTCAATGGCCGTTCTTACTTCTGTTTTTCTGGCTTCTTTTGATCTCTCTTTTGTTTCCTCTCTTTTGGCCGTTTTTGATTTCTGTTTTTCGGCTTCTTCTCTCCTCTCATCTTTCTTTTTCTTGTCACACTCTCTTTTCTCATCACTCTCTAGTTGCAATATCTTTTGATCCTCATAAACTTGTGATGGTGATAAAGGTGCCAACGTGATCACTCTCTTCTTGAGCATAAAAGTGTACTTGTTGGTGTAGCCATTGTGATGTACTTTCCTATCAAACTGCCACGGCCTCCCGAGCAAAAGATGACTAGCTTGCATTGGTACCACGTCACACTTTACTTCATCTTCGTAATTGCCAATGCGGAACATCACCAAAACTTGCTTCATCACTCGTACTTCTCCACTATCATTCAGCCATTGTAGTTTGTAGGGTTTAGGGTGCTTCTCAGTAAGTAGCCCTAACTTCTCCACCATGGTAGTGCTTGCAACGTTTGCACAACTTCCTCCATCTATAATGACACTACACACCTTGTCTTGCACATAACACCTTGTATGAAAGATATTCTCTCTTTGAGCAACATCAGCTTCTTCTTTCACTTGGGTGCTCAATGCTCTCCTACTTACAAGAGTAAGTTTTTCAGTAGCTACATACTCCTCCTCGGATACATCCTCTAATGAAGGCAAGCTCTCATGCTCCGAATCTTCCTCTTCAGTTTCAATCTCTCCACTTTCTCTAATCACCATTGCTTGCTTGTTAGGACATTAACTTGAAATATGTCCTCTTCCTTGACACTTGAAGCATTTGATGTCTCGATTTTTGCTTGGAGTGACTTCCACCTTCTTTTGAGTATTGGCTTGTGAACCCTCACCTCTTTGCTCTACTTTGGGTGCTTGTGGTTTGTCAAACTTCTTTGGATAACTTGACTTCCAAGTAGAACCAGATGTAGCTCTTGCTTCTCTTCCTCCTCTCTTGAGTTGTCTTTCAACCTTTGTTGCCATATGCACTAGTTCCTCCAACTCCACATAATGTTACAACTCAACTTTGTCTTGAATATCAGGATTGAGTCCATTCAAGAACCTTGCCATTGTGACTTCTCTATCTTCCTCTATATCAGCTCGTATCATGGCCATCTCCATCTGTTTGTAATACTCCTCCACACTCATACTTCCTTGCCTCATGCCTTGCAACTTCTTGTAAAGCTCTCTATAGTAGTGACTTGGAACAAATCTTTTTCTCATCACGACCTTCATCTCCTCCCAAGTGGCTATAGGTTGCTCTCTATTGCGCCTCCTGCTCGTCATAAGTTGATCCCACCAAGTTATAGCATAATCAGTGAACTCGGTTATGGCAAGTTTTACCTTTCTTGCTTCGGAGTGTTCATAGCATTCAAATACGAACTCAATCGTCTTTTTCCACTCTAAGTAAGCTTCCGGATCAGCACGACCAGCAAAGGTAGGTATCTTGAGTTTGATACTTCCCATGTTATCTTCTCTCCTTGGTCTTGCTTCTCTAGCCTCCCTAGGTTGGCGTTCTGCCCTTGACCTCCTATAGTTCCTCACGGATCGTGCATCGTCTTCTTGATCAGAATCATCTCCGCTTGGTCCTCCAATAGGGGCATTCGTCCTACGTGCATGGATTGCACCACCACGTGCATGGACTTCACCACGGACAGGTTGTACTCCACGAGATTGCTCTATTGCATCCATGCATAGTTGGATTGGTTCGAGCTCCTCTCGCATCAGGTTCCTCAAGTTTCCCGTCATGGCCTCCATCACCAACTTAAGATCCATGCCAACTAAGTTGCCTTGCCTCTCCCCTTCATTGGATTAAGACATCACGCTGTAAGAAAGAAAACTAGTTAGTTAAAATATGGCCTCACAAGTGCACTCCCTTACATGTTTGCTCTCAATGCAATTCACTCAAGTCCACTCGTGTTTGCACTCAATTATTGGCTTTTCTCTCTAAGGTACTCACACACTCTTGCCTTTTTCCTCTCGTGATACTTGTTATGTTCTTACTAAAGCTAACTCAGCCCTTGCTTGAACTACAAATTTCACAAAACAAACAGAAAGCTATCCGCTTGTTCTTCTTGCTCAATAAGGCTTTTTCTTCCTCTTTAGTCTTGCGTGTGTACTCCTCTTCTTTCCTGACTTGTACGCGTCTCTTTAGTCCGCAAGCCTTCCTTGTTTAGTTTGCATGCCTGATTTGGTCTTCGCTTCCTCTTTTTTACTCCGTACGCTTGCTTGTTTAGTTCACACGCCTAAATAGTCTTGCGAGTTCTTGTTTGGTGCGTTCTCTTTTCTTTCCTTTCCTTTTCTTTTCTTTTCTTTTCCTTTCTTTTCTTTTCTTTTCTTTTCTTTTCTTTTCTTCTCCTATTTGAATTCGCTCTCCTTCTTTTCTCTCTTCCCTCAACCGAATGCAACCAAACTCGAAACAATCAAGCTCAACCACGAAACAAGATGAGTATGAATGAAAAACTCAACAAAACGAAATCAAGGATAGATAGTAGCAAGCCGTAGCTCTGATACCAAATGATATGAAACTCGTTATGAATTCCACACGAACAGACCATTGCTACTTTGTTTGGATGGAACAGATCACAACCCACAAGATCTTGCACGATCTAAGGCACGTTCTATGAACCCTAACCCGAATGCTAAGACTTATGAACCTTAATCTTAGGTCGAATCACGCCATAAACGGTGTTGGCTCTCCGTTTGATAAGTGAAAGATATGTTCTATGCTAAGCGACTCTCAAGCTCAAGCAAGAACACACAAGAGTATCAACTCTCTAAACATGCTGAATGCAATGTTAAAATTATTTCAATCCAAGTCTGTCTAAAACAAACGACATAGGACCCTTTATATAGGCTTAGGGTTCCCACAAATTTTCCTAAGTAAAACTCTCCTAAACAAGCCAAACATGCGGCTGAAATAGGACTCCTAATCTGGTCGAATTGCTTGCTCCTAAAGCAAAGGAATTCTGACCTCTTATTGAACTAAAACTCCTAAATAGAATGAAATACTAACTATTGTAGAAGTCTCCTTGAAGTAGAGCTCCTAAACAAGGCTGAATGAGCATCCCTACTTTTTAGGAGTAGGCGTATCTTCCAATTCAGCTTGCAAAACGTGCATGGGCTTTGCATGGGCCATGCTCACGTCCTCCTTGAGCTTCCTTGCATCAACTTGAGTCCAAAAGCTTTGAATTAATCCATTGAGTTCAGATTGAAGCTTCTTGGCTCTTGCTCTTGTAATCGGCCCAACTGGTACTTGCATTGCTCCTTGCTCGTTGTTGGATGGCCTCACATCACTTTAATTCAGACTCATACAGCCCTGAAAGCACATCAAAGACACTTTTTGAACCGTTCTACATGAGACATGTAACATATAAACTGTAATTCGAATCAAAATTTTTTCACACAAACCCACTATGAAAGTTGAAATGTTTAATTGTATTGATTAATCGTAAGAGTACAAGGAACTTATACACAAGGAAGGACCTAATTACAAACTAATTACAAAATCAATGAATTAAAAGATCAATTGAGATAGAGACAAAACGGAAAGCTGAAATTGGGAAGAAGATAGTGAATCAAGCAGCTAGCTGATTGGATCCAATTAAGGTAAAATTGGAGTGCGAATCACATAGCAATCTTCAACTGAGGAAGGAAGTAGCCGTTGGCAGTATAATCGTGTGAGAATCAAGGATGATTCCTTTCCACTTGAGGATTGATTTGGCAGTTGTAGACTACAAAAGTTACTATAAATTAGAGGTGCGATTGGGTCAATCTTCAATACTCCTCCTCAAGTTGGGGGTGTAGATGTCGCACATTCCAAACTTGACAAGATGTGTTTCGAATAGTGCAACATCCGAGGCCTTAGTGAATAGATCAGTAGGTTGGTTTTCACTCTCGATGTAGGGCATGACAATGATGCCATCTTGAACCCATTCTCGAATGTAGTAAGAGTCAATCTCGATATGCTTAGTACGCTCGTAGAACACAGGGTTGGTAGCAATGTGGATTGCAGCTTCATTATCGCAATGGAGAGGGATTGAGACCTGCAAAAGAAAGTTAAGGTTAGTTAGTAAGTTACAAACCCAGATAATTTTAATGAACGTCATCGTCATTGCTTGATATTCCACTTCAGCGCTAGACCGGGAGACCACAGTTTGTTTTTTGATCTCCAGATGACTTGGTTATTTCTCACAAACAAGTAGTAGCTTGTAGTTGATCGCCTCCTGTTACTGCAACCTGCGTAATCTGAATCTCTAAAAGCATAGATGTTGAGGTGCCCTGAATGAGTCATGAGAATGCCATTACCAGGACATCCTTTTAAGTACTTAAGGATGCACACTAAGATGTCAACATGTTGGATGCACAGACAGTGCATAACCTGACTTAATAACCCAATAGCATAAGTAATATCGGGTCTTGTAATGGTGAAGTATATTAGCTTACTGACCAATTGTTGGAATCGATTAACATTTGGGTAGATCTCACCTTCGTGATTGGAGACTTTGGCATTTGCTTCGAGGGAGTGCGATAGGGTCTTGACCCTAATTTCTTAACTTCTCTGAGCAAATCCAAAATATACTTTCATTGATTGAGAAAGATTCCTTTGGAGGAGTGAGCTAACTCAACACCAAGGAAAAACTTCATCCTGCCCAAGTCCTTGATGTCGAATCACGAGTGCAATTCTTGCTTTATCTCCGCAATTTGGGTCTTATTATTACCTGTAATCAATATGTTGTCTATGTAGACTAGTAGAATTAGCTTGCCTTTGGAGTTTTCCTAAATAAACAATAAAGAATCCGAGTGACATTTCTTAAAACCAAGATCGAAGAGCTCACCACTGAGTCGATTGTACCAGGCCCTCGGGGACTGTTTGAGTTCGTAGATGACCTTGTGTAATCGACATACTTTACCTCACTTCTCAAGGATGTGACCGGGAGGAAGCTTTAAGTAAATTTCCTCTTCTAAATTGCCTTGTAAGAAGGCATTCTTTACGTCCATTTGTTTGATTTTTCACCTGCAATTAACAACAATAGAGAGAAGGATGCACATTGTGTTCATTTTGGCTACGGATGCGAAAGTTTTACTATAATCAATCCCTTGGGTTTGAGTGAAACCTTTAGCTACGAGCCTAGCTTTATATCGCTCAATTGTGCCATCGCTATTGTGTTTAATTTTGAAAATCCATTTGCAATCAATTGGTTTCTTATGCATCGGTAAATCACAAATAGTCCAAATTTTATTTCAATTTAAAGCTTCAAGTTCTTCAGAAAAATCTCTAGGTTCAGTGTGTGCATCTAATTTGCTTAGAAAAACCCAATGATTTGTACCAAGATGATCTGTTATGACTCTTACTAACTTTGTCTTGGTTGTGACCGTTTGGTCCAACCTTTAGTTATTTTACGTCGATCGGTTCTCGTACCGTGTTAGTTGGTGGTGTGTAATTCACATATTGCAAACTCTTGCACATATCAAACACGTTATTAAATTCTCGACGAGTCTGTTATATTTAATTGATAGAGAGCCTATGAAATTTGGTAGTCTGAATCAGTAGTACAATAAAATTTTGTAACATGATATTGATGAGATCAGAGAAAATATTATTTTAAATAAATTATGAGATAAGAAAGATCTATATTTTTCAAAAAAAAGTATAATTAAAAACTAGAATAATAAATATATAAATAATAAAAGTTACTTTATTTATATTTTTGAAAAAGTAGGAAATGCCAAAAGTCATATTGAGAATATCTCTTCCCCTTTCTCTATTTTGTTGTCAAAAGTTTTTGCAAACTTTTGCCACCAAAAATTGATGTTGTTTATGTATTAGTGTGAGGATATAGATGTTTTAGCTTGGCAACATAATCACTTTAGTTTCTCAAGTGAAACGTTCATCAATACAGGTTCCAAACTGAGCACTCATCTCACAATTCTGTAAAAAATTATATGGCTCATTTAAGTACTCCAGTCATTATTTTATGCCCAATTATATGAAGTTAGTTAGTTTGGAAATATACCGGTACTAAATAAATTAAATAATGTTGAAAGGAGTTTGTAACTCTCTATAGTTCACGTGACCCAACTTAAATTATATGGGCAGAATTGATGACCATTAGTAGTTTTAACTAGTACAAATAGAAAATTTAAAGAATACAGTGCTATAATTTATTTTTTATAAATAGATATTTTATAACTAATAAAATACTCTATAAGAATTTAAGAATACAATTGCCCAAAACAACGGTAGAAAGTCTCCACTAATAACACAAATTACGGCCTGTCATGAATTGTTGATATAAAATTACAACATTTCAGTTTATTTTCTCTTGGTTAGTCTATGACAGTTAATTCAAGAACAACTTCTCACTAAATGTCCTCCAAGTTCAGAGGATGCTCGGCGGGTTAAAAATATAGATGTTTTAGTTTGACAACATAATAACCTTAGTTTCTCAAGTGAAAAGTTCATCCCTACTGGATCAAAATTGAGCACTCGTCTCACAATTTTGTGAAAAATTATATGGCTCATTAAAGTACTCTAGTCATTATTTTATGCACAATTATAAGAAGTTAGTTAGTTGAAAATGTACCAGTACTAAATAAATTAAATAATGTTGAAACGAGTTTGTAACTCTTTAAAGTTCATGTGACCCCAACTTAAGTAATATGGCAGAATTGGTGACCATTAGTAGTTTTAACTCGTACAAATAGAAAATTTAAAGAATACAGTGCTATAATTTATTTTTCATAAATAGATATTTTATAACTAATAAAATACACGATAAGAATTTAGGAAGAGCAAATAGTACAATTGCCCAAAACAACGGCAGAAAGTCTCCACTAATAACACAAATTATGGCCTGTCATGAATTGTTACTATAAAATTACAACATTTCAGTTTATTTTCTCTTGGTTAGTCTTACAGTTAGGTTGAGAACAACTTCTCACTAAATATCTTCCAAGTTCAGAGGATGCTCGGTCAGTTAAATAGTTACGGGGTTTATTAGTTATGAATATTTTAAAATATTATTTTCTAAAGTTGTAAATTTAACTAAATTTTAAGAAAAAATTACATTTTTACTATTTAATCAACGCTATCTAGTCTTTGGAAGATATTCAGGTTTTTAATGTTGGCCAAAACATAAAAAACTTAAAAAAGTGATGATTATTTCTCGTAGGTATTTTGTGAAAGTGTGCAAGGAAATCACAGCCACCTAAAGTTTTCCCAAAAAATAGTATACAGCCAAAAACAGAAAGCCCGTCACTATAAGGAGATGATGGTGCCACACGAAAAAAGGCACATATCCACAAAAATCATCTGAAAAATTTTCCAACAAAAAAAAGTCTATAGTTTTGTGCAACTTGAAATTGCAGAAATTTCGAACGTCAGAATACATCATGAACGAGAGGCTAGAGGCGGATGGAGAACGGTTTTTTGTATACTCGGTAATAAATTTTCTAAACTTTGAAACTATAATTCTTCATTTTATGAAATTCTTACATTCTTGGTAGGACTTGTAATGTCTGAGAGGCTTATATCTTACGCTATATTAACAACCTTTATTTTATATTTAAAGAGAGTGTATCACTTAGAGCACCATGCGGCTATGTATATTGTCAGAATATGAAGCATGTTGAACGTATACTTCCATTTGTCGCAGTCTACGTCTTCGTTAACGAGGACAAATGGAAGAACGCCATTCAAGGTGCTCCATATGCTGACAACATAAATAGCTGCATCGTGCTCTAAATGATACTCTCTGTAAATATGAAATAAATGTTGCTGATATAGCACATGATATCAACTTCTGAGACATCACAAGTCCTGCCAAGAATGTAAGAATTTCATCAAATGCAAAATATAGTTCCCAAGTTTAGAAATTTTATTACTGAGTATACGAAAAACTGCTCTCTATCCACCTCTTGACTCTCGTTCATGGTGTATTCTGACGTACGTCATTTCTACAATTTGAGGTTGGACAAAACTAGAGATTTTTTTGTTAGGAGAGTTTTCTGAGGATTTTTGTGGATGGGTGCCTTTTTTCGTCTGGTACCATCATATCTTTATAGTCATGGGGTTTCTGTTTGTGGCTTTAGACAGTTTTTTGGGGACATTTTGGGTGGCTGTGATTTCTGTGCACACTTTTACAGAATACTTCACAGAAATAATCATCAATGTTTTTTAAGTTTTCTATGTTTTTGCCAACATAAAAAGTCTGAATATCGCCCAAAGACTAGGGAATAGTAAAAATGTAAATTTTTCCAAAAGATTTAGTTAAATTTACGATTGAAGAAAATGATATTTTAAAATAATCATAACTAAATAAAACCCGTACCTATTCAACCGCCCAAGTATCCTCTGGACTCGAAGGACATTTAGTGAGAAGTTCTCAACCTAATTGTCATAGACTAACTAAGAAAAAATAAACTAAAATAAATTATAATTTTATATCAATAATTTATGACAAGTCTTGTGTTATTAATGGAAGACATCCTACCATTGCTTTGGGTAATTGTAATGTTTGCTCTTCCTAAATTGTTATATCTTGTGTCCATATTCTTTGTGCAATCTTATTCTCGACATTGTTTATTTCCTAACAACTAGTATCAGAACTTTTAGGTTAGAGGATGGATCAAGGTAAAAGTTTGCTTGTGTGTGAAGTTCGATGGTTTGTCAAATTTTGAGTTATGGCAAAGACTTATCAAGGATCTTCTCGTGCAACAAGGGATGGTCATCGCATTCTCGGAGAAGAAGTACAAGAAGATGGAGGACTAAGTGGGAAGTGATGGGGATCAAATTAGTGGCAACAATTTATTTGTGCTTGGTAGACGACGTGATGTATCACGTGATGGATGAAAAATCAACACCTGAGGTATGGAAGAAATTGGAGGCAAGGTATATGTTTAAGTCTTTATCGAACAAGTTTTATCTTAAGCAACGGTAATACGGGCTCAAAACAAAGGGAGCTCAGATTTGAGCCAATATATCAATGGTTTTGGTCAACTAGTGAGCGACTTGAGAAAGGTTGATGTGAAGTCAACGAAGAAGACAAGTAATTATTGATCCTTAATTCCGTACAGAGATTCCATAAGAATTTGGTTATAATTCTAACATTGCAAAAAGAATCCCTAGAGTTGGAGGATGTCACAAGTACTCTTTTATGGTTTCATCAAAAAAAGAAAACCAGAGATGAACAAACAAAAGCACTGGTTGTGAGGGGTAACCATGGTGATCGAGGAGCAAAAGATGGAAGATAATCTAGGTTGGGGTCAAGGAGGTTAAAGGGGGAATTACTTCGGGTATGGAAAAAAAGGTACTTGAATAAAGATTGTCCAAAAAGACCTCAGGACCACGAGGGAAAATCGACATCTATGAATGTTGCCTGATGTTTGGACTGGTCGGATGGTGACTGTCTTTATGTTTTGAATAGCGTTTGTTCTTTTCATATGACATCCAAAAGAGGATATTTGGACACCTACAAATTCGTTGATTCAAGTTTGGTGACTATGAATGATTGTTCCGCTTGTAAGATCACTGACATAGCAAATATCCAAATCAAGATATGGAACGATATCGTGATAAAATTATCCTAATTCAAACCCCACTACCCAAGTTTCTTGAATTGGCAGGTATTTCCCCAATAAACGACGATCCAAGTTCTCTAAAACCTTCCATCCTTCACCATCCCCAAGCTAGTCACTCAGTCGTGAGATCTCCAAATTAGTATTCAATAAAACAAAGTCAGGGTAGGTGGGAACTACTTGATCTAATTCTTATATCTCAAGACCTTATTCCAAAACCCGGAAAGGAAACGACATCACAAGAAATTTGTCATGACATATAAAATCTTACAAGTATGATGAGCGTACGAGCAACAATTTCAACCGTGGCTGCAAATCGCGCGTTCCCGGTCTTCTTTCGGAGGGGCTGATTTAAGGTCGAGGAGGGCCTCGCCGAGGAAGGAGAGGAACGGGAGGGTGGCGGCCTCGCACGTGACGGAAGAGGGAAATTAGCGTATGTTTGGGAAGGGAGAAACAGGGAATAGAGAGTACAAGGACTACGACGCCTTTGCGGCGGTTATTCAAAGTAAAGGAGAGGGTGGGTTTTGGTTCTTTACCTTCTCTACCGTATCTCTTCTCGCGCTTAAACGGTGCCATCTTCTATTTCTTCTCTTCAAAAAGAAAACCTGCTCTTATTGTTTATTATTATTGTGGGCTGAGCTCCATTAGCGTTCCCCATTCTCTCCTTTTTCAGGGTTTAGGTTTAGGTTTTTTTTTTTAATTTTTATTTCGGTTCAGTTGCCCCTTTTGGGTGGCTGCTTTGTTTACAGATTTTGTGTATCATCCATCTTGTTTTGGGTTTTCTTCCATCCATGGGCCGAGCCATTAGCTATTTTGTTTCTGCTCGGTCAAAGGGATTATTTGGTTGCCGAGGTATTAGCTATTTTGTTTGTGCTCGGTCAAAGGGATTATTTGGTTGCCGAAATAAGTGAATCCAGCAGCCATCGATGGTACATTCGGATTTAGAACAAGGCAATTGATTGCACGGTTACACTTTTTTTTTTGATATTATGAGATTATAGCTTGAGATGGTAACTTTACTGTGAGTTGGAGTACGTCGGGTAAAGGTATTTTCATAATATCATATTCTAATTTGCTGTCTAACTATTTTTGAATGTTTATTTTGGTCATTCACTAGATAGTATTTTTTTGCTTGCTCAGGATTCTAATATTGAGAATTTAGTTTTTCTAGTTTTGTATCTTTGTTGGACCACATAAAATATTATGAATAAATTCTTATTTGAAAGTATTCAAATTAATCTTCTCCAATCTGTCTACAGATCTACAGACAGATCACACTTCAATATTAAGTGCACGTGTTTTCAACTAAATATGACTACATAAAAAATTGAGCAAACACTCAAATAACCTTTAAAGCACATCAAAGTCACCTTTTGAAAAGTTCTACGTGGTATAAATAAGACATGTAACATATAAACTTCAATTTGGATCAAAACTTTTCACATAAACCCACCTACTAATTTTTTTTAACAATCAAAACACTCAATAAATAAACCATTGCCATTCAGACCGAGCCCATATTCTCTCAATGAAATCCAATGCTGATATTTCAATTTTGAAATGCTCTGAAATCATTTAAGTTGTCACGTCTGCGAAATTAGGCATGTCAACTATCATGGGATAATTATCTCCTAAGGTTTCCTCCTTTATTTCACAAATCTCAAAAAGATTATTAAATCCAAATTGAGACTTTTTCAATATAATCAATAAATAGAAGTATTAAAACTTTGGTTAGTTTTAATGTATGTCCTCGCTTCTAACTCCCACTTTAGATCCGCCCCATCATGTCTGAAACAAAAGAGTTTGTATTATTGAGATTACGCAACTCAGTCAATCAAACTCAACTCAGTCAATCAAACTTAAATAAAGAACATAATTCAAGCAAGGCACATACTCGGGGTTCACATAAAATTACCATATATGATACACGTATAGTAGTATCATACATAGTTTTACAGAAAACATATTACAGACACAACTACGGAGTTACAAATATTAGGATTCTTGTGGGGCATAATAGTTATCCATTTCACTATAAAGCACTCAAGGGAAAATGATTTCTCACCAAAGAGCACAAATATCCTCTAAAATGTTTCTAGGTTGCATTTTTTTCTGAAATCCATGTCTTGCACGAGCTGAGTACAACTTATTACCAAATCTATTTATGCAAAGATTCTCAATTTTAAGATAAGTAACAGATATTCACAAATTGCAATTAGTATCCCTACAATAATTTTCTATATTCAAATTTCTATTTTCAAGTTCACGAAGACTCATAATATCCCTACAATAATTTTCAGTTGATTACAAATACAAAATAAGTAGTAAATTCTGAAATCTGTAGAAGCAATAACCACACTCCACAAAGTTCATATAACAGATGAAACTCTACATTTCAATACACAGATTTAAACGAGGCATATAAACAGACACAACGCCAGAGTCCCACTATCGAGATCTTGTGGGAGCACAATAGACACCATTTCTGCTATATAATCCAGAAGCAAAAAGAAACTCTTACCAAAGAGCACATATATTCCTATGCTCGTATAGTACAAAATATTCTACGGTGTATAGTAATATAGGGAAAATCCCGACCAGTACAGTAATCAGATTATCAAGAACTTATGGGGCACAATATGAACTCTTTTTCTTGTAAATCCCAGAAGTAAAAAAAAAGTTTTCACCATCGGGCATAGGTACCCTCAAGATTCGCAAAGAATATGGAATCCATACAAAATACTCTTCAAACATATTAAATTTGAGATAATCCACACCACCATAGTGCAGAATCCTTACCGACAAAACACACAAACATTAGTGATAGAATATATGAACATGAATTAGTAAAATATGAACAAATTCATACACTTACATACACAAATAGCGACATACGAGTATAAATACACTGACTAAATAGTTTATAATTTCGGAATAGAACGAATTTCTACAAAGAACAAAATTTGAAATAACCAACTCAAAATTGGATTATTTAAAGCAGACCAAACACACTAAATCAAACAAAAAAAATATATGAGCAGGTTCAATGCACATAATCCTAATTAATGTGTACTTCTCAAATATAAATAATTACATGCAATCATTTCAGAAAATAGCTCCTACGCTTTTATTCATACTCATACAGCCCTGAAAGCACATCAAAGACACTTTTTGAACCGTTCTACATGAGACATGTAACATATAAACTGCAATTCAAATCAAAACTTTTCACATAAACCCACTGTGAAAGTTGAAATGTTTAATTGTATTGATTAATCGTAAGAGTACAAGGAACTTATACACAAGGAAGGACCTAATTACAAACTAATTACAGAATCAATGAATTAATTACAAGATCAATTGAGATAGAGACAAAACGGAAAGCTGAAATTGGGAAGAAGATAGTGAATCAAGCAGCTAGCTGATTGTATCCAATTAAGGTAAAATTGGAGTGCGAATCACATAGCAATCTTCAACTGAGGAAGGAAGTAGCCGTTGGCAGTATAATCGTGTGAGAACCAAGGATGATTCCTTTCCAATTGAGGATTGATTTGGCAGTTGTGGACTACAAAAGTTACTATAAATTAGAGGTGCGATTGGGTCAATCTTCAATACCCCTCCTCAAGTTGGGGGTGTAGATGTCGCACATCCCCAACTTGACGAGATGTGTTTCGAATAGCGCAACACCCAAGGCCTTAGTGAATAGATTAGTAGGTTGGTTTTCACTCTCGATGTAGGGCATGACAATGATGCCATCTTGAACCCATTCTCGAATGTACGATCTCGATATGCTTAGTACGCTCGTAGAACACAGGGTTGGTAGCAATGTGTATTGCAGCTTCATTATCGCAATGGAGAGGGATTGAGACCTGCAAAGGAAAGTTAAGGTTAGTTAGTAAGTTACAAACCCAGATAATTTTAGTGAACGTCATCGCCATTGATTGATATTCCACTTCAGTGCTAGACCGGGAGACCACAATTTGTTTTTTGGATCTCTAGATAACTGGGTTATTTCCCACAAACAGGTAGTAGCCTGTAGTTGATCGCCTCCCGTTAGTGCAACCTGCGTAATCTGAATCTCCGAAAGCAGATATGTTGAGGTGCCCTGAATGAGTCATGAGAATGCCTTTACCAGGACACCCTTTTAAGTACTTAAGGATGCACTCTAAGATCTCAACATGTTGGATGCGCAGACAGTGCATAACCTGACTTAATAACCCAACAGTGTAAGTAATATCGGGTCTTGTAATGGTTAAGTATATCAGCTTACCGACCAATTGTTGGAATCGATTAACATTTGGGTAGATCTTACCTTTGTGATTGGAGACTTTGGCATTTGCTTCGAGGGGGTGCAATAGGGTCTTGACCCTAATTTCTTAACTTCTCTGAGCAAATCCGATATACTTTCATTGATTGAGAAAGATTCTGTTGGAGGAGTGAGCTAACTCAACACCAAGGAAAAACTTCATCCTGCCCAAGTCCTTGATGTCGAATCACGAGTGCAATTCTTGCTTTATCTCCGCAATTTGGGATTTATTATTACCTATAATCAATATGTTGTCTATGTAGACTAGTAGAATTAGCTTGCCTTTGGAGTTTTCCCAAATAAACAACAAAGAATCCTAGTGACATTTCTTAAAACCAAGATCGAGGAGCTCACTACTGAGTCAATTGTACCAGGCCCTCGGGGACTGTTTGAGTCCGTAGATGACCTTGTGTAATCGACATACTTTACCTGACTTATCAAGGATGTGACCTAGAGGAAGCTTTAAGTAAATTTCCTCTTCTAAATTGCCTTGTAAGAAGGCATTCTTTACGTCCATTTGTTTGATTTTCCACTTGCAATTAACAGCAATAGAGAGAAGGTTGCGCATGGTGTTCATTTTGGCTATAGATGCGAAGGTTTTACTATAATCAATCTTTTGGGTTTGAGTGAAACCTTTAGCTATGAGCCTAGCTTTATATCGCTCAATTGTGCCATCGCTATTGTGTTTAATTTTAAAATTCTATGTGCAATCAATTGGTTTCTTATACATCGGTAAATCACAAATAGTCCAAGTTTTATTTCAATTTAAAGCTTCAAGTTCTTCACAAAAATCTTTAGTTCAGTGTGTGCATCTAATTTGCTTGTAAAAATCCAATGATTTGTACCAAGATGATTTGTTATGACTCTTACTAACTTTATCTTGGTTGTGACCATTTGGTCCGACCTTTGGTTATTTTATGTCGATGGTTCTCTTACCGTGTTAGTTGAATTTATTGACATTTGGGGAAATACATATAACGTTTTCATGTGGACTCCGATTTGAATGACTACAAGTTAAGTAGATCCGTAACATATTGGTCTATGACTTTTGTGCTTCGAGTTTTGTGATTTGAGCCTTGTGTATTGGTGTTTTGTGTAAATTTCGGTAGGTTTAGGAATGATTAGCTTAGTTTGTCGACTTTTGGTAGAAAAATCATAACTTTCTCATACAAACTCCAAATCGAGCGATTCGAAAATGAAAAGATCCGTAAGACCCAATTTACAACTTTTATTATTGAGTTTTGTGAGTTTCGTTGGTTTCCAGTGATCAGTGACCCAGCGAATCAGTCCAGCGATAGCTGAGTCCAAAATCCATTTTTCTTGTCTGAGGCCAGCAGTTACTGGCCTATTATATTGGCCTAGCGACCACTGGTCTGCCCATGAAGTCTTGGAAAAATTGACCATTTTGCCCCTCCCAATTGATAGCACATATATAAGCCTCATTCCAAAAATAGAAAGTTATCCCATCCATTCCAGAAAATATCCCAAAAAAAATAGAAGAGAGAAAGAAGAAGAAGAGAAAGAAGAGAAGGGAAGATTTATTGGATTTGGAGATTGGTAAGTGATTTTTGGATTAAGGTTTATTAGAATTAAATATAGATCTAATGCTTACCTTGAAGTGGATATAAGCTTGAGTTGATTGAGCAACTTTTGAGATTATGTAATATTGGAGTTTGAGGTATGTTGAAGGTTTGGATGGTGATTTGATGATCATAGTTGATGATCTATGCTTTGATGATGGATTAGAGGACTATTATGCATATTTTGGAGATTTGGTGTAGGAATGTGATTTTAGGGACTTTAGTGTAGGTTTATCCAATTTTTCATGAGTTTGATAGATCAAAGATTGATATAGAGTTGTTATATGATTTACTTCAAACTTCGCCGACTATATCATAATTGTATCAAATCCAATGTATCCCCTAAAATATGTGCACATATGCCAACATCTGCGGTTGGTCACGGGTAACATTTCATCGCCTGCTATATCACAAATCGACTCACATATATCATACACAAAGTCATAATCACCATAACCAATACCTCATAATTCAAAAGACTTATAATGCCGAACCTCTTACACAAAACTTCCAAAAGAAAACTCATCAAAAGAATCATCAAAGTTCATACATATCACAACATCAAATCAAAGTATATACACAAGATCATAACAATCAAAGTTAGCCAACACAAAGGTTAAGGATAATATCCCCATACCTTAGCCAAATTTTGCAAATGCTCTTAAAGATTTTTCTTCTTTGCTTTACGATTCTCAGTGCTTAGATTCCAATATGACCATCTTTGTAGCCCTTTGGGCACCAGATAAGCTTGATTCTCCTTGTTTAAAATTGAACCCCATTTGTGATGATATGTCAGAAGGACCACAAAAGAGCTACATAACACAATAAGAAACATAAATAAGTTGTCAAACAAATAGCTAGTAGACAAAAAATAGCTGTTATATGCATTGAACAACTACAAACCTGTTGTCGCACATGGGAAGAGTGGGTCGCATGTGCGGGTGGTCCAACTTGAGGGGCAACTTGTCTCTGCCTTTGTTGCTACAAAAGAAGTACTTTTGAATTAAAATATGTGAAAGCAAAATAAAGAAAGTGTGTCCAAGTCCAAGGAGTACATACCAAGGTGCTTTTTCTTTTACCTATTGTAGGTCCTCCTTGACAGCTCCTTTGATTGTGTCCAAGTCCTCCACAAATTGCACATCTTACTGTGTTTGACCTAGATGATGGTGCTCTACCCTCAGTTTCTTGCCTGGTCCTTTGTTTCTTAGGTCTACCTGCTCTTCTTGTTAGTGGGAGAGGAAGATAGAAATCAGACCCCTCAACGGGTTCCAAATCCTCCTCAGCAAAGGGATGGACACACAGCTAGTATGTCCTCTTCCATATCTCAATAGTAAAGTATTCATGAACATAGTGACAAATATCTCTTTCCAGATAAGTGACACATGCTACAACATGGACACAAGGCACTCCGCTTAATTTCCAGACATTACACGAACATGTGCGCTCTTCAAGCTTCACAACAAACTTCCTGTTTTCACACTCAACTTCAAACTCTAAGTTGCTAGCAGGATAAATCTTACATCTCCTACACTGTCCACTCAAACTTCTGAGTTGTTTCATGACAGATGGAACAATAGGCCAAGCACAATTCTCTGCCATTGAATAGCGTTCATACTGCCTAATCATGACTTGTTGTCTCAATTTGTCAAGTAGCTCAACTATAGGAGCATCTCTCAAGTCTAAAATCCACTTGTTAAAGGATTGTACAATGTTATTGGTAACATCCATCAACTTCACATAATCATCGAAGGCATACCTTGACCACTTTTCAACCGGGATCCTTTGTAGCCAAGTGGCTAGAGTCATCAACTGCCCATTTATCATCTTTCCAGGTACTTGCTCTAACTTCAAGAGTTCCATAGTCTTGTTGAAATCTACTCTTGTTGTAGCATACACTATTGTCCAGAAGAAACTGCTCACATCTACACCTCTGAAGGCGTCTTTCAAGTTGGCAACAATATGCTTGCAATACTTCCTATGTCTTGCATTTGGGAAGGCTGCTTCAATTTGATCTCCAAGACCCTGCAAATCAATCAAATGGTGGTTATAATTATAGCCAAGTATACACATCATATGCAATTAACAAGTAAGTAAACTATACCTTTTGTCTATCACTCATGAAGGTAAGAACTTTTCCTCTTGAATGGGCGCCTACACAATCGGATAACAGCTCCATGAGCCACAGCCAATTAGCAGTATTTTCTTTTTCAACTATTGCCCACGCAATTGGAATGATGCCATTGTTTGCTTCTATCCCAATGGCAGACAGCATCACACCTCCAAATGGCCCCTTCAAGTGGCAGCCATCGATACCTATGATAGGTCTACACCCATTCATGAAACCCCACTTCATAGCGTGTAGGCATATGAACACCCTCCAAAATTGCAAAGGTTGATATGTGCTACTTCTTGGGTGTCCTTGCAATTTGACAACACTTCCTGGGTTCACCTTTAACAACAACTCACAATACTTCTTGGAGTTTTTGGTAACTATCAATGTGATCACCTTGAGCCTCCCTCCTTGCTAGTTTTTTGGCTCTCCACAGCCTCCAGCTTTTAGGATCTACCCCCATGACTTTAGAGAAGCTCAGATTGTTTTGTTATCCAAGTCCGGATTTGCTCTCGTTAAATCTTTTATTTGATATGCAATCCACTTAGGATTTGCTAAGCGGTCATCTGACACACGCATACAAGTATGTAAGTTGTTGAGAGTCTTGACCATGAACACCTTCTGACCACTCAACCTTGAAGCATGGATCCTCCATGGACACTCTCTTTTGCAAGCAGCTATTATCCTTGATGGTTCATTTCTGATAAATTGAACCAGAAAACCATTCCTGACTATGTATCCTTTTAATGCAGTTCTGAATTCCTCATGGTCCTTGAAAACTATCTTCACTTGGAAGATGAAATCATCATCTATCACACCTCTATACCCCACACCTCCATAGTCATGAATTGGATCCATCTTAATCTTCTTCTTTGCTCTCCTACGTGATCCTCGATCAAGTCTTCTCTCCTCATCACTATCTGTTTCTTCACTTAATGGGTTCTTATCATCAGGATCAACATCTTGAAAGTCTGTTTGTTCACCAACCTCTGCAGAAACACCATCATCACTCTCATCTAAATCTGACAGCGAGAAGCCACTGTCATCACTATCATCCAAATCTGACAAATGGAAGCTACAATCATCACTTTCATCCTCCACCTCAATAGTTGGATCCACCTCAGTAGCTGGATCCACATAATATGCCTCCTCCACCTTAGCAACTGGATCCACATCAGCTGCCTCATCCACCTTAGCATTTGGATCCACATAATATGCCTCCTCCACCTCATCAGCTAGATACACATCAGCTGCCTCCTCTACCTCAATAGCTGGATCCACATCAGCTACCTCCTCCATAACAGCCTCCTCCACCTCAGTAGCTTCCTTCATATCAGCTGCCTCCTCCACCTCAGCAGCCTCCTCCACATCAACTGCCTTCTCTAGCTCAGTAGACTCCTTCATTTCAGCAAAGTCAACATAGAAATCATCCTCCTCCTCAACAGCCTCCTCATCCACATCATCCTCAACCTCTACAACCTCCTCAACAACAGGCTCCTCAACACCAGGCTCCTCAACACCCTCCTCAACAATGGGCTCCTCAATAGCCCCCTCCTCCACCACATTTTCTTTCCTAATCAAATCAACAATACCACCTGACCTAGCCTCATCCATATCAACCCCACACCACCACATAGTCTGAGAAAACTCTCTTTTTGAGGCAAAAGGGGTATTCCTCTTTCATCAGCTTCAATAAATACTCGAATGACATCTTTTTCTGAATATATTTGAACAAAAACATTACGTCATCATCACAACTGATCTCTAGTCCCCCATCCTATTTATAATGGCAAAATGAACTCTCTATTTTGAATACTTTATACACCTTCTCAATAAGCTTGAGGAAACAAAAGTAGTCAAGATCCACATTATCGTAGAATCAGGACTCACCTTCATAAACCAATTCCAACATGAACAGCTTGCTCGCCATGCTCTTGATAACCCAGAAACTAGGGTTTCTGGGTACCTAATTTGGGGAAAGACAGCAGCACCAAGGGTAAGTGTAGGGAAGAAGGCTTTTGAATAGGGCGGAGAAGCAGAGTGGGGGAGGAGACTCACGACAGAGGAGAAGCACGACGGAGATGAGTTTAGGGATCTGAGTTTAGGTCTCATGAAGTTAAAATGGGGGAGTAATTTTTTTAAGTTACTATTTTGTTTCTTAAAAAGTTAAAATGGTTAAAGGTGAAAGGGAGGGCATTTTTGTCTTTTTGCGTGGCCCCTCGCCAGCAAAATAGGCTGATTCCGGCATGAGGGGCCAAATGGTACAATTGTTTCAAACATAGGGGCCTTTTTAATCGAATTGCGAAAAACAGGGGGGCCAGCGTTAAATACCCCAAACTACAGGGGGCCAGATGTAATTTACTCTTAATTTTAATATCTTTTACTAAGTACTTCCAAGTACTTACCCCCTCCCTCCTCAGGTGACAAAGTTTAAGGATCGTGGGCATCTAGAGAAGTAAGTTTATTGTTTGTCTGTAAACCTGTAGTCTTCATCCTGGGTTCTTGAAGTCTCCATATGGTGCTTTCTCTTTTCGTAATCTAGGTCATGTCGTTTTATTGTACATATTGGTAGGACCTTTTGGTACGAATATTAGAATTATGTAAATATACTTGTATTTTGTATATATAGTTATGAATTATGCTTAAGCAATGACTTATGCTTCTTCAATTATGATTTGCATAATTATGTCTGAGGCTAGTTAGACAATAGCTCTTTGGTTTGGGGAGCGTGATCCAACGCCATGTCAGCGACCCAATTTTGGATCATGATAGAGTTGGTATCAGAGCTATAGATTTATATGAACTCTAAATTTGTCAGAGCCTAGGATTCTTGAGTTTGAATTACGTGTTATGTATGATGGAGCATAGGATTTGTCATATCTTCTTTGTCCTCTTTCATGTGTCAGTCCTTAGTGTGATAAATTTTGACTCCTTGGTATAGGAGGTTATGAAGAGTACTTCTAGTGAATCTGAAGTGGCAGGAAGGAATAGGAAAAGCCCCTATGTACAAGGAGAGGAAAGTGTATATGAAAATGTGCCACTAATTAGAGTTACAACTGAGGGAGGCATTGTAAGGGAAGAGATCTCACTGCCTATTGCTAATGTGCTTGCACCTGAGTTGGAAGGGCAAGATAGTAACAGTATGAGCCCTTGGTTTAGTGTTCACCTGCTGCCTTTAGACTCTATTCAGGTTGGTTGTGATTGATCTGGATGACTGGTCGTTTGTCCATGATGGTTGGCATACACCTTCTATTGGTGCACGCCACCTTTCACGAGACGAGAGATTAGAGCATGCCAATAGAGTCAGGCAAGTGGATTTTCTCATGGACCAATAGACCTAGTATACGCTAATAGTGGCTAGCGTACGCCAGTGTTGCAGCAGAGCTGTAGCCGCTTGCAATACGAGTAAGTACATTATTATCATCCTACAAGGACTTAGTTTTATGATTTTCTTTGGTTTACTCATTTGTCTAAGATTAGATTATGAAGTTTGGTTGATGACACACTCGTTCTAAAGTCCAAATTACAAATATAAAGATCACAAACATTAATTAAACTAATGGTTTTTCTAGTTTACTACAAATTGGTTTAAACAACTTGAAATGCAAAAGTGAGTAGTGTGAACTTAAAACCAATATAACCAACACGTTTAGGGAGTTTATTACGTATGTGATATGGTCCAAGTGTTTCAAAGGCCACCAAACTACACTTTTGTGCTAGAATGGTCTAAATTGGTCCTAAACTAAGCTTAGAATGGCAAGATGTCCTTTTGACCCCAAAAGCCAACTAAACTCAGAAAAGAACCAATTAAACGTATCACTTAGTGGACAATAAGTTCCTGAGGAAGATTTCTCATTACTCAAAGTAACAAATCATCTAAATAACCTTTCCATTTAAACTATCTCCTTTCGGTCTCAAGTTTAAACTAAGTTCTAAGGCTTGGTGATCAAGCACGTTTTGCATAATATTAAGTTCATTAATTAGAACATGTTCCTTATCATTTTAACCCTCTAAACCATGGCTATATGTATGGTTTCAAGACACCAAACTTACAGAATAAACTACTCACACATATTTACAAAGAACAACATAACCATAAACAAGAACATACTTAAGAAGTAATAAACAAAAAGGAAGAGTACAAGAGAAGAAAGCTTATCAATATTCATGAAACTTTCTCCTTCCTTCACTCACATTCATGGCAGAGAAAAGTAGTTCCAAACTTAGTCTCGAGTCTCTTCTTCCCCCATTACACACTAATGCACACTTAATTACATAAGTCCAAAATCAAAAGGTAAGTTTAATGTAAACTAACATAATATCCTAACAACTACCCTCTAATATTCTCCATTCATGTCTGCAATCCTCATATAAGGCTAAATCCTGAGTACCATGGACCTCTAATGTTCTCCACTCAAATATGCAAGTGGCTGGCATAAATTCTATCACTATTTGGTTGGCTGGCATATGCCAATCTCACCTAACGTGCGCCAGGTCTTTATAATTGGCTTTGATGGCGTGTGCCCGATCATTTGCATAGCTAGTCGACTGTGCCTTTGGCGTGTGCTACTTCCTATTGGCATGTGCTAGCCTTCGTGTTTCAGCACTTCTTACCTTCGTAACCTTCCTCCCATCCATGCATCAGCATATCTAGCTTAATTGTCCTGAACTCCACTTCTCCTCCAATTAAGCTCCTAAACACAAGAAAACTCAATAAAAATAATAAACATGAATAAAATACAATGAACAAGAAATAACACTAAGACAACTAAAAACCAATTAAAACAATCTAAAAACTCTAAGAAGATCTTAAGAAATAAACACAAAGAATGAGTGTTTTTACACACTCATCACACTCCCACACTTGAATCATTGCTTGTCCCCAATCAAAACTCAAATGCGGACACAAACTAAACAAAAATCACATAAGAACAAACAAATACATAACAAGGTAAAAACTTGGCAAGACCAGATCAAAACTTAACTTCCCTAAAAAACATCAACTTAAGTCAAAATCTTATCATAAACCTAGTTAGTTTATCAACACAAAGCACAAAGCATAACGAACTAGTAGACACCTCAACAATCTATTATTTAAACAAATGTTAACTCTATGCAGAAGACACTAAAAGGTTGAACTCTCAAGGATAGTAAAGTATTTCACTCATGTAGTATGTGCGGTCAACTTCCTATCACTCGCATATAGGCCAATATCTCAAAGCATCCTACGTCCTACTCAATGTTATCTAAAAGTCACAAAAGTTGTCAATAATCGGGGGACTTTTCATCAGTTTCTAATAGGACTAAAGGTCAAGGTAAGGTAAATATGTATGGGTAATGGCTATACCACCCAATCTGAGAACTCGATATAAGAACTAGCTAGTCACTCAACTATGCTAAAACATCCTCACCAAGTATAAACAAATACTCACCCACTTCCCAATGTACTTAACACTATAAAGCATGAGATTTGCCAAGAACTAATGTTTATTCAACTGCACTTTCTTTTTCTTTTCTTTTTTCTTGTCTTTTCACCACTTTTTTTCTTTTTCTTGATTTTTCTCTTTTTTTATATAAGAAACAACTATATACACTTAGCATGTTCTAGGCAAAAACTCGGCTTCACTGTCTAACCATCCTATTATTACCAATCCCACCACTCAAATCATAATCGTTAAGTAACCAACCAATCTCAGTACCAATCATCCTACGAATCCTAGGATATGATGGTCAAGGGTAAGGAAGATAGGTCTAGTACGGCTCAAAGTTGGCTTCCACAACTAAGATCAAGAAAAGGCTTGACTCAAATGGTTTAACGCAATTTGTAATGAAGGATTTTAGCTCTAAGGCTCTAGGCTCAAATATCAAAGAATGCCCCATCATCTCACTAACTTCCATATAACCTAAACTACGATAAGTACTAGCAGGATACCTTGATCAACTAACTCTAGTATGCACTCATAAAAAATAGAGACTGGTGTCTCTTCCGTCGGCTTAAGTCCTTACAAGGTTCACTCAAAAACCCTAGAGTCTAGTCTACAAAATGAAACCACTAGCCTAAACAACCAAGTGTGAGATTTCTACCAATTCTTAGGCTTCGTGCTTGAATTAAATCCCTAACTATGAGTTTGATAAAATTCTAACACAAGTTAAAAAAATTTAGAGGGGTCAAATTTTTGAAAAATTCATGCCAAGTCTAAACCTACACATCCTAAACACTATAAACATCCAAAAATGGAAGATTCCTAGAAGGAACCCTCTCCCACACTTGAATGACACATTGTCCTCAAGGTGTCTAAGATACTAATAAGCACCTAATCACAAAAACAAACACAAAATCATGCAATCAAACAAAAACAAAGACAAGCATATAAACACACTCAAGAAACCTAAACAAAAAACCTAACACAAATCATAAAACAAATAAAGAAAACAAAATAAAATAAATAAAACTAAAATAAAGAAAAAGTAGCGAAGTAGGAGCTCCATGTCACTCTTGTGTAGGTTGTGGTGGAAAGCTGAATCTATCGCCAAAGTTCTCGGCCCATGTGCACATCCATACTGCGTCTGTCCACTACTGCTACATGAAAGCTTATTGCTCGGCATAGAAACCCTACTGCTCCCCCCTCTAAGCTCTCTGCTGCTCCTTAATATGGGTAGTGGATACTGTCAAACCCTGCAACTGCATACCATATCCATGTAGCTAGTCTTCATACCCCTGCAGCTACAACTGCATTGCAGCAAACTGATCATGATGATCTACCTGTGGCTGTAGAGCCTGATGGCTAGGTCCAACCTTGTCATGATGCCTATCATCCTCCTAGACCTGCTCCTCCTCTCTCTGCTCTGGCATAGGTGGATTCGCCCTGAGGTGATCCTGAACTACCCTCCTCTCCTGCCAAGGCTTGTACTCAACTATCTCCTCTCCATCTCTTGTTGTTTTCTTGATCAGTTTGCTATAATGGAGCTTCCTAATATTGAGCCATATTGGCTCTCTAATCGTCGGAGCTGAATCTGCAAACTGCCTACAGAGGCGATGATGTATAATGCGAGCAATAATATGGTCCAAATATAGTTGCCTAGATCTATCAGTAATAAAACATGCAAAATAGTCAATTACCAAGGCAAATGTACTAAATGGTGCCGAAGATAGTCTAAAGTATACAACTATGACCTAAACACCTTGGACTCCTCCCAATGTCTACTAAATGTCAAGATCATGAATCGGTAGAAGATGCCAAGATATGGCTCTCGGATAAGAGCACTAGGCTCCTTCCCTAACTCATACCTATTAAAGTCAGTAATCACTTGCCAAGTCCGATGGGCATCATTGGCAAGAGCAAAATCTAATGCTCTGCCTCCAGGTTGAAGCCCGAGGACTTCATTAAAATCATCCTCAGTCATACTAAACTCTTTCCTAGACCAATATGTAGTGAATGAACCCATATTCTGCGTAATCTATAATGTGCAATAAAACTGAAGAGAGAGCTCCTGCCTAGCATTAATACTTCTATCAGTAAAATAGTCCCAACCCCACTTCTCTAAAGTAGTAGTCAATTCTACATCAACTCCTAGCTTTTCCATATCATTCCAGTCTACCCTAAAGTGACTCAAAGTAGGGAGATCTAATAAAAGTCGATACCTCTCTCCCTCTCACTCATTAAAGATTGAGAAGGGAGTGATGTAGCGGCCACTAACATTACACAAATCTGCTGAAGATGAATCCAAAGAGGAAGAATCTAACGGTGAGGGTGTTAGAGTCTGGGCATGCTTCCTCGTGTCCTAGCAATGAATATGGCTAGATCTTGAAGCTCCTAATATTATGCATTGCGTTCCGAGTGTTGGGTAACGTGGGTAAATGGTTGGGAAATATTAGGTTTGTGGAGATCTTCTGTTTTGAGTGGAGAATATGATCGGGTAGTGAGTTGTGACAAAAGTTGGTTGCTAGCCGAACTTATACTCTCGAATCTGACCTAGCTGGCATATGCCAACCACTATTAGTGTACGCCAATATTGCTTCGTTGGCAGAGATGGCGTATGCCGACTATCTAAAGATCTTACAAGCTTGAAAATTATGATACAAACATACTAAATAACATCTAATCAGCACACATATGATCCAACTAAGCTAATTTTTTTAGCTTTTATTTACGCTGCATTCCTGGAGAGCTTGAAAACTTGATGCCCCATTCTGATGGGTCACAGATTCAACTTTGACATTTGCAATTCATACAACTCACAATTGTGACATTTTCGGCTTTAAGCCTAATCAGGTCACCACTTAACAGCACAGTGCACTCAATTTGTGAGATAGTGCTATTTTTGCTATAGTCACCTTCATGTGAGATAGTGCTATTTTTGCTGTATGAAGAATGATGAGGCAAATATCTATCGGAATCTTTTTTTATTAAGAAACTCACTAAACAAATATACTTAGTGCAAAACATCATGTTCTTTATTCTCTGTAGGTAAAAGAGGACAAAAACTTAATACTGAAAAAAAATATAAACCTAAACATGCTAGTTTAGAGTCATTAGCTTGACTTTTTTCCTTATTGGTCATCCACTGGATGAAACATTAATTGAATGCACCTGTGCATCTCAATTAATATAGCCTCCTTCAATGTAGATTTTGCACCTTTGGCCGTTTACTCTAAAGATTCCTCCCTTGCTATCTTACAAATTAAGTGCCCCAAAAGGGAACACCTTTGCAATCCAGTAAGGTCCGCTTCACTTGGATTTGAGCTTCCCAAGAAAGAGTCTTAATCGCGAGTTATAAAGAAGAACATGTTGCCCCTCCTTGAAGTCCTTCCTAACAATGTGGGTATCATGTCTCCTCTTAGTCTTTTCCTTATAGAGTCTTGAGCTCTCGAATGCTAAGTCCCACATTTCATCCAACTCCATAAGTTGGAGAACTCTACGTTCTTCAGCCTTTTTGTAATCATAATTAAGGATTTTGATTGCCCAAAATGTATGATGCTCAAGTTCTATTAGTAGATGGCATGTCTTACCATAAACAAGCCTGTAAGGTGACATTCCTATTGGATTCTTGAATGCTATTCGATAAGTTGATAAGGCATCATCAAGCTTGTTTGACCAATCCTTCCTTGCAGAACCGACCATTTTTTCCAAGATTTTCTTGAGCTCTCAATTTGAAAGCTCAACTTGTCTGCTTATTTGGGGGTGATAAGGTGTGTCCACCTTGTGCATTACCCTATATCTCTTTAGCAGGACTTTGAATTGCTTGTTGCAAAAATGTGATCCACCATCACTGATGATCACTCTTGGTACTCCAAATCTCGAAAAGAGTTTCTTAAGAAAGTGGATTACCACTCTCGCATCATTTGTTGGTGATGCTAAAGCTTTTTACCTACTGATGAGAGTTGTTTTTCAGCATCATGAAACACTTCCAATTACCGTTGCAATATAGTTTTATGAAGTAAGGTTGTCAATCCCACGAGGATTAAGCGAACACTTACTCGGCTTACTTACTATGTTTTAGGAACTTGATTTGGATTTAATGGTTTGGTAACTTGTCACACAAATATGCACAAAATATCAACACAAGAACAACAACAAAACAAATATAAAGACAAGCAAATTAAACTAAAGTGAGCAAGATACCATTGAGCACCTAAACTAGCTAAATGATTCGAGGGTTTTTTAAGTTCGTGTAAAGGTCCGAGTGTTTCAAGGAAACTAATCTATGCTCTCGCACTAGATTAGTCTAAGTTAATACTTAGCTAGGACCTAGTGAACAAGATGTGCCCTCGCAATCATCAAGTCACAAAATTCTAGCTAAACATCAACTGTTAGTATCACCCTTTAGGACAACCCATTTACCAAGAAAATCCTTATCTTACAAGGAAATGGATCAATAAATTAATTTTTTGATCTAATCTTTCTCCTCTCGAAGATCAAGACTCGATTATGTCCATAAATCTAGGTGGCCAATTTAGACTAAGCATTAAGTTCTTAACAAGTTCATGGTCCTTATCATTTTTACCACCTTAAACCATTAACTTTGCTTAGGATTTCAAGGCATCAAACTCACAAATTAAACTACTCACACATATTTACATAAATACAAACATATATATTACATGAACAAAGCATGAAAGTAAAGAGTAAATAAAGAGTTAGGAGGGTTTACAAGTCCAAGCCCAAGCTTGGTTTTTGCCTTAGCTTTTCTCCTCCTTCCTTCTCTTTCTTTCTTCTCTTCCTCTTCATTTTTGCTCTCGGCCACCCCCTCTCTTTCTCTTTTTTTCTCTTGGTCCGTGAGTTTTCTTGGTAAGATGGCTACCTCTTTCTCTTGCCTTAGCTAATTAATTAACTAACTACAAACTTAGCTAATGGAAAATAAAAAACTCAAACTTAATCTAATATCCTACTAACTAATTTAACCTTGTCTTCAACTTTCATCCAAAGTTCACATAACTTAAGGTAAGTTGACAAGGAAAAATCCAAGTGTTGGCCACTTATTTTGGCTGATTTTGTGACTTCCATGCAGCCACCACAAAGTTGGCGCACTCCATAGTAAGATTGGCGCACTCCATGGCAAAGATTGGTGTCCTCCAAGTCTTCATTGGTGCCCTCCAAGTCATGCCTTGTCATCCACAAATGACGCCCTCCAATCCTTCATTGGCACCCTCCAAGTCATGCCTTGTCATGTATTTGGCGCCCTCCAATGCAACATTGGCGCCCTCCATGCCTTGGTCATGCATATGTCACCATATGATGCCCTCCATGCTCACTGTTGCATTAATGTCTTTCTTTCTTGTAATGCGGACCACATAGACTCCGAAACAGTTGATTCCCTTTTGGTATGTTGTAGCTAAAGATGTCTTCTTTTCAACGCCACAAACAATGCCTCAATCTGACTTGGTATGAGAAAGTTATGATTTTTTTAGTCGGAAGAGGTCAAAGCTGGCGCCCTCCAATGGTAGCTACGGTTTCAACCAATCTTTTTGCCATTTTGCCTTGTCGAGTCCATTTTGCTCATATTCTTGAGGTCTTGATCGTGCCTCCTTAGATTATTTTCCAAAAAGCTCCTAAAAAGCAAGAATACATACTAAAAACAAACAAAAATGACAAAAGAACAAAATGTACAAAAACAAGACATATATAAAGAAAACATACTTAAACAATTAATTACAAAGCTAAAACTACACTAAATGTACACGAATAATGAGTTTTTTGACACTCATCACCTACTTTGAACGTAGTCGACTCCAACCAAAATGTATTTATTACCATTTGATGTGGGGAAACGTCCCATAAAATCTAAACCCCACACATCGAAGAGCTCAATTTCCAAAATTCCAGATAATGACATCTCATTTCTTTTTGAGATGTTGCCTATTCTCTAGCAGCATCACATTGTTCCACATAGGTACATGTGTCCTTAAATATGTATGACCAATAAAATCCACACTCAAATACCCTTGACGTTGTCCTTGATGCTCCATAATGACCTGAGTACGGAGTATTGTGGCATTGATCTAAAATGTTTGTAATTTCCCAATTGACAATGCATCGTCCCAGCATCCCATCACTACACCTTTTAAAGAGGTATGGATCATCCAACACAAACATTAGAACATCCCCTAGATATTTCTTTCTTTAGGGATAACTCAGGTTTATAGAAATAATTTTTCCAACTAAACAGTTGCCATAATCTGCATACTAAGGGGCTTCTACGCTACTCATGGTCATCAAAGTTTCATCAGGAAACTCTTCTTGAATTTTTTCATCTTTCTCCATCCCATCGCTTTTCTCTAACCTAGATGATCAGCAACAATGTTCTTCGCTCTTTTCTTGTCCTTGATGGATAAGTCAAATTCTTGAAGTAACAAAATCCAGCGCATTAAGCAAGGTTTGGTATCATGCTTTGAGAATAAATACTTCAAAGCTGCATGGTTGATATAGAATATCACCTTTGAACCTAGCAAGTATGGCCTGAATTTGTCACAAGCATAGATAACCACAAGTATCTCTTTCCCTATGGTTGTATAATTGAGTTGAGCTTCTGCCAACACTCTACTTGCATAGTATATAATATATAGCTTTCCTTCTTTCTTTTGTCCAAGCACACAACCCAAAGCTAGATCACTTGCATCATACATTAATTCAAAGGCAGCTTCCAATTTCGTGATGAAATAACTAGAGCTGTGACAAGAGCTTTCTTTAGAGCATTAAATGCCTTATGGCATTGCTCATCAAAGTTGAAGGACACGTCCTTAACTAACAAATTTGTTAGAGAACTATCCATTCCAACTTTAGAAATCTTGTGCCCAAGAACTATCCCTTCATCTACCATAAAATAGCACTTTTCTCAATTGAGCACAAGATTTTTTCCTCACATCTCTCCAATACCTTATCAAGATTGTCGAGACAATGATCAAATGAGTCTCTGAATGCAAAAAAGTCATCCATAAAGATTTCCATAATCTTCTTATTCATCTCCCAAAAGATAGACTCCATGCAATGTTGGAATATTGTTGGGGCACAACTTAATCCAAAAGGCATTCTGTGATATGCAAAAATACCAAAGGGACAGGTGAAAGATGTCTTCTCTTGATCTTTAAGGTATATTGCGATTTGGTTGTACTCTGAGTACTCATCCAAAAAGCAATAATAAGAATACCCTGCTATCCTCTTGAACATTTGATCAATGAATGGTAGTAGAAAATGATCATTTTGTGTGGCATCATTTAATTTACAATAATCAATGGACATCCTCCATCTAGTCACAGATCTTGTTTGAATGAGCTCACCTTCCTAATTGATCACTACTGTCATTTCCCATTTCTTAGGAACACAATGGATCGGGCTAACCCATTTATCGCTTCCTTCTTAACAACCACCTTCATGTTAGGATTAAGTCTCCTTTGTTGATCTACCCTTGGTCTTGCTCCATCCTTTATATGAATATGGTGCATCATAATTTCTAGGCTTATCCCTTTGATATCAGAGATTTGCCAAGCAATTGCCTTAATTTGTTTGTGACCACATTCTCTTCTTCCTCCTTAGTGAGATTGTGTTATATAATAATTGGTAATCTTCCCCCATATATCAAGAATGCATATCTCATATGCAAGGGTAACTTTAAGTTCTAAGGATGGAGCCTTCATAATTGATGGTGGAGTTCGATATTTCAAATGAATTTCGAGCTCCTCAAGTACACCTTTCTTGTCAACTTCCTCCTTTACTTCTTATACAATATCCTCCTCTTCTTCTTGTCCTTTATTCTCAATCTAGAGATATTTTCTTTGTAGAACTCAAGGATACATTCATCCACAACATTAATTTTCATGCACATCCCTTCATCAAAAGGATGGCACATCACGCTTGTCATATTAAACTCAACTTTCTCATCTCTAATTCTGAAAACCAATTTACCATTATGCACATCTACCAATTCATGTGCTATGTTGAGGAATAGTCTGCCAAAAATCAGTGGATAGTTCTTGTCCTCAAAAAAATCCAGAACTACAAAGTCAACTGGGAAGATGAACTTGTCAATCTTTACGAGGACATCTTCAACTACCTTGAATGACTTCTTAATAGTTTGGTCTGCCAACTAGAGAAGCATTGAAGTCGTCTTAACTTCACACAATCCTAGTTTCCTAAATGTGGATAAGGCATCAAGTTGATACTTGTGCCTAAATCACACAGATATTTTTGAAACTCAATATCACCAATGAAACAGGAAATTGTAAAACTCCCTGAATCTTATAGCTTCATCAGAAGATTCTTAGAGATAAGAGAGATACTTCATCAGAAGGCTACTGTCTCTCCATCTTCCTATTTTCTCTTTGTCATGACGAGTTCTTTTAGAAACTTGGCATAGTGTAGAACTTGGTCTAGCATTTCAAGAAAAGAGACACTTATTTGTACATTCTTCATTTTCTCCATGAAATGGAGAAATTTCTCATCCATCTCCAACTTTCTTTTTACCCTCTGAAGATAAGGTGGAATGGGGATCATTGGTGGTGGAGGTACGTACACTTCTTCTTCCTCCACAACTTGTTCTTACTGGACTTTCTCATTCAAAACTTCTTTACCCTTGTCTTTCAGAACTTCTTCAACCTTATCTTGGTTAGGGTTCTTACTTCACTCTTCTTAGCCTTCTCATTGACTACTTGCGAAGCTAATTCCTTGTCACTTCTCAAAGAGATTGCATTAATATGGCTTCGAGGATTTTGCTTCAGTAGAACTTGGGAGAGAGCCAGATACTCTTTGGGCATTTGCCTTTGCAATTTCCCTAAGTTATACTTCCATGTTGTGCATAGCAATCACTTGCCCCTTTAGAAATTGTTCCAAATTGATTCGCCTTGCTTCTTGGGTCGCTAAGGCCTTTAATATTTGTCTTTGGTTGTTGGATGATTCTCCAGCTTGTTGGATGAACTTCTCTACCTTGTAAAATCTCTCCTCTAGGACCCCTATTCTTTCTCTGAAAAATCCACGTGGTTGAAAACCAGGTGGTGGTCCTTGTTGTAGGACACGTAAAGGCAGTCCTTTAACAGGTAGCCATGCTATCATCATTATTTCTTTCCTTCTATGAAAAGTTAGGGTGATTCTGCCATCCAAGATTGTATGTTGAAGAATATGTGTTATTTCTCATTTGGTTTCCTCCTTGTCCTTGACCACTACCAAAATTGACCGGCTCTGTTTGTTGGTTCATCATGGCACATTGACTAATCTCGTGGCCAACATTGCCACAAGCTTTAAAATCTTGTTGTATAGCAACATCATCAACTTTGTTTAGGGTCAAATCATGCAACTGCTTTGCTATTAAATCTAATTAAGCTTGAAATGATGAGGAAGCATCAAGTTCAATCATTCCTCTTTTCTCGCTTCACTCAGTTACCTCTCTTAACTCTCTAATGGGTTATTTTTTTCTCTCGTTGGCTATTATCTTGTTTGTGGCTGCCATCTCTTCTAGAATATGGTAGGCTCACCCCTTTCCTTTCTCAGGAAATTTCTATTTGAGATAGAATCAACTATTGCCATGGTTGTTGGAAAAAGGCTAAAATAGAAAGTTTTCAAAAAAGACTCCTCCGATAAGCCATGGTGCGGGCAACTTTGTTGCAATTCCTTAAATCTTTCCAAAGTTTTGCTCAATGACTCACCTTTAGTTTGTTCAAAGTTGTTGATCTCCTTAACGAGCTTGTTTGTCTTTGAATATGGGAAATATTTGTCAAGAAAAACATTTGTCAATTGCTCCCATGTGGTTATTGGAGTTCCTTTGAGTTGCTTATAATAGAGTTTACCTTTGTCCCTTAACGTGTATGGAAACATCTTTATCTTAACAACATCATCAGATGCTCCAGGATACTTGAAGTTATCAGCTAATTCCATGAAGTTTCCAAGATGGTCATTTGGGTCTTCATTAGGCAATCCATATAACTAACCCAAAGCTTGAAGCATATGAATCACGACTGGCTTAATTTCAAAGTGATTGGCTTCGATTGTTGGCCATTGTATTCCAGTTAACGCTCCTTCATATGTTGGTCTTCCATGGTCCATTGAAGATCTTCAAAAATTTTTGGTGGAATGGGTTAAGGACATGCATGTAACTTGCCTTGCAAGTAACTTGTTTTGCAAGTAAAGTTATAAATTGGCTCTAATTTTTTTATATTATTTATATTATATTATTGTATATAATAAAAATAAAAATTATCCTAATCCAAGTTCGTTCACCAAATCGAGCGTATATAACTCAATCCCCAGCAACAGTGCCAATCGTTCACCTACTGCCTTTAGGCTCTACTGAGGTTGGTTGTGATTGATCTAGATGACTAGTCATTTGTCCAGGATGGTTAGCATATGCCACCTTCTACTGGCATGTGCCTCTTTTCACGAGACGAGAGATTGGAGCATGCCAACAAGTCTGGCGGATGGATTTTCTCACGGACCAATGGACCTGGAATGCACCAATAATGGCTAGCGTACGCCAATGTTGCAACAGAGCTACAATAGCTTACAATATGAGTGATGAGGGTGATTTTTGTGCCAACAAACAAACACCTGTTGCAATAATAGTGAAATAGAGTGTCGAACCATGAGGAACTAGTTTAGACTACCTTTTTGGTTAGCTAACTAGTCTAGGACGAAAGTAATGAGAAAGATCTACCTAAATCTAAACCTACAAATAATTGATCACTTCTATGAGGAAGATTCTGCAGTCTGGGTCTAATTGGCGTATGCTAGGTATGGCTGGTGTATGCCAGGTCTCTCGTTTTATCTTGGTTGGCATACGCCAATAGGACTTGGCATACGCCAGGTGTCGGGTAGAAGCAAAACTGTCTACTAGTTTAACTAACTAAACTAAGATTTAGCAACTTAAAACACAAAAGTGAGTAAGGTACACTTAAAATCAATGTAACCATTTGATTCAGGGGGCATATTATATATGTGATATGGTCTGAGTGTTTTGAAAGCGACCAATCTACACTTTTGTGCTAGATTGGTCTAAATCGATACTTAACTAAGCTTAGAATGGCAAGATGTTCTTTCGACCCCAAAAGCCAACTAAACTTAGCCAAGCACCAACTATGCATATCACTCAGTGGACAATTAGTTACTAAGGATTATTTCTCTTCTTTCAAAGCAACTAACCAACTAATTAATCTTTCCATTAACCCTATCTCCTTTCGGTCACAAGGATTAACTAAGTTCATAGTCAAGGCTACTCACAAAGATTTTATCATAGCCAATTAGTCTAAACCAATGCATGGTTGCTATGACTTTGTCAAAACGAAAGTTTGTTATGTCAAAACCAAACTTACTTGGCCCCTAGACTCTTGTCAAAACCAAAGCATGGTTACTAAGACTAACAGTGATCATAATCTGAGTGAAACCATGATTAAGCCTTAAGTTCATTAACTAGAACATGTTTCTTAGTATTTTAACCCCTCAAAACTGTGGCTACATGTTTGGTTCTAAGGCACCAAACTCACAAACAGAACTACTCACACATATTTACAAAGAATAACATGCTTATAAATAGAAACAAGAACTTACTTAAACATAAATATAAACAAAGGGAAGAGTTAAGGAGAAGAAAGCTTATGATGTTCTTGAAGTATCTTCCTCCTCCTTCTCACATTCATGGCAGAGAGAGCTATATGGTCGTGCCCCCCCCCTCTACCTCTCTCATCGAGTCTAATGTAATACACTTACACACAAATGCACACATTATTACATAAGTCCAAAATCAAAAGTAAATAAAATGGTTTTTAAACTAAAATATCCTACCAACTTACAAAAGATGTTCCCATACATGTTTCTTATCATCTTCTAAGGCCAAAACTCAAATGTCATGGCCCCCTCCAGTGTTTGCCATTGAAATGAGCAAGTGGGTTGGCCAACTTCTGTCACTGTCCTATCTTTGGCGTACACCAATTGTACCTGGCATACGCCAGGTCTTTGGTTTTGCTTCGTTGGCGTGTGCCATTCTTGTATTTTTGACCTTTTAAACTCAGTATATAAAGATGCCTATTATAGACAAAGTTGTAGCCTGGATGTCTTCTTTCAATTCCATTAACAATGCCTCAATCCGACTTCCTATGAGGAAGTTATGAATTTTCTCGTACAAGAGATCTGGCCTGGCAAACTACATGGTTAGCCTTGCAAATAATTGGTGCATTTGGTTTGTCAATGCCATTTTGCTCGCAACCTTGTAATCTTGATCGTGCATCGTTAAATCATCATCTATGAAGCTCCTAAACATAAATAAAATATAAGAAAAATGAAAGATCAAGACAAAAGAACAAAATGTGCAAATGCAAGAATAAGGCAAGAAAACACACCTAAAACAATAATAACAATACTAAAGTTATACTTAAATGTACACAAGTAATAAGTGTTTTTGTTACTTATCACACCCCCACTTGAATCTTTGCTTTTCCCCCAGTAAAACTCAAATGCGGACACAAACAAACATATTAAAGAAAAGCACACAAAAAGGAAAAGACATGGCATAAAGAATTCGTAAAATGACTCCCCTAAAAAATATTAGCTTAAGTCAAAAGAATATGCCTACATAGATAGTTTAATAACTTAATCACAAAATGAACGAATCGATAGAATCCTCTAACACTTAGTTGTTTAAAATAATATTAACACTATGTAAAAGATATTAGAACGTTAATCTCTCAGTGGTAAGAAATTTATCTCACTTATTATATAAGTAGGCAACTTCCTATCACTCATATACTTAGCCAATATATTTCTAGGCATCCTACATCCTACTTAGCGATATCTTTGATCGTATGGTTGTTAATGATCAGGGGGTCTTTATATCGGATTATAATAGGGCTTAGGTAAATTTGAGGTAAAAATTTGGATAGTAGCTAAACCACGCAATCCGAGGACATTACAAAAGTAACTAGTCATTCGTCTAATCTAGACACCCTCACTTAAAATAATTAAGCTCTCACCCATTTTCCCAATATTCTACGACTCTGAAGCTCAAGGTTATGCCAAGTATTCATGCTTTATTCACAACTTTCTTTTTGCACTTCTTTTCTTTGTTTTCTCCCTTTTTTATTGTTTTCTTTTTTTCTTCTTTTTCTTTTTTTAACTAACACAATATTTACAACAAACATTTCTTTTATAAAATAAACAAACTAAAATAACTTAGCATGTTCTAGGCATAAACGCGGCTTCTATACTTGGCCACTCATTTTTCTAAATTTTCCACAATTTAAACCGTATCTATGAAGCTACCAACTAAACCCATACAATTCATCCTAATATACTCGGATATGTTGGTCAAAGGTAAGGAAGAATGGTAATTTAGGCTAGAAGTTTACCTAGTCTATAATCAAGAAAAGGCTAGGCTCAAATTGGTTTAAAGCAATTGGAAATTATAGGATTTTGTCTATAAAGCTCTAGGCTCAAATGTCAAAGAAATGTCCCTGTCGTCCCACTAACTTCTGTACAACTAAGATTACAACAAGTAATATTAGGATACCTTAATCAACTGACTTAGTATACACCTCATGAAAAGATTTGGAGATGGATGTCTCCTCCTTTGGTTCAAAGTACCTCACAAGATTCGCACATTATCAGTCTAGTCTAGTCTAAACAGCGAAACTACTAGTCTAAATAACTAAGTGTGAAGTTTCTACATATTCCTAAGCTTTGTGTTCGAGTTAAATTCCTAACTAATTAGGTGATAATATTCTAACACAAGTTGAAAATTTTTGAAGGGGGTCAAATTTTAAAAAATTTATACCAAGTCTAAACCTAGACACAACAAACTAAACATTATTAATATACAAGGAAGATTCCTGAAGGGAACCTTCCCCCACACTTGAACGACACATTATCCTCAATGTGCTTAATATACTATTAAATACCTAATTACAAAAAAAAACAAACTTGAGACAGTTTTACCTTGATGATCTAGTACGTTAAGAAGCATCAGGGAAATTTAACCCTGAAGAGCTCAAATGGGAATACTTCTATACCAAATCACCAAAGATATGAATAAACTTATCTCAATATACACAAAACAACGATAAGTAAACAAACACAAAAGTAAATAGATAAATACAATATCACCCAAAGTTATAGCTATAAACTAAAGAACAAAATTGAATGACATAACACATATAAAAGAACAGAAAACAGAAAAATAATAATAATAATAAAATAAAAGAAAGAAAAAGGAACTCCCTTTCACTTGTCCGGTAATGGTCTCGGCTAGATCCTGCACCATCCACCATCGTAAAAGTCATTTTGGGCATTCGATAACGTGTGCCCGAGGTCGGGTAGGCTTAAACTTGTGATTTTTGGGTGAAAATTTTGGATGTGGGTGAGTTATGGCAAAAATTGGCGAATGTCCAAATTTATAGATTAAAATTCTTCCCTACCTGCAGTATGCCAGCCTAACCTAGAGTGTGCCAGATTTTCATGTTTAGCGGGTGGTGCATGCCTGGCTCCAGTGGTGTGCACTAGGTCTTCGGTATTGGCAACTTTAATAAAATAACACCAACTGAACAATAATGATACAAACATAAAAAAAATAAAAGTAAAAATAAAAATAACATACATATGATACAAACTATGCTAATTTTTTTTACTTTTATTTACGCTGCGTTCCTGGAAAGCTTGAAAACCAGACGCCCCATTCTGATGGATAACATATACAACTTCGACTTTTGCAATTCACAAAACTCACTAATGGCATACCATGATGAACTACCTCTCCTTGTGACCCTTTTGACTATAAGCCTAGTTGAGTCATCATGTAGTACCACGGTATTCACAACTTGTGAAGAGTGCAATTTTTGCTACAGTCCCCATTGTATTCTAACTTTTCATACCTAGGTCAATACCCAATATAAATTGTTGAGCACAACAATCATATAGGAGTAACTTATTATCTCTCATCAATCGCAAAAATACAGTCATGTGCCAATCAACTAATGGGTCAATAGCACTCATATTAAACATAGGATTGAGAGATATTTCAATCTCACCCAAAACTAACCAATCCTAAACAAGAGTGGGAGGTTGTTCAAAATTAAGGTCGGGTGTTTTACGTTCACTTACTATATCCAAGATTAAAGGTTTACCAAACCTTCTTGGATCTTGAAGTAGAGGGGGAATATTGTGGCGGATGACACTAGACTCTTCCTTAGGAATAGCTTCTTCTTTTTGCTCTAAATCTTCAATGTTTGCCAAATCCTTGGTTGAGCAAGAGTTATGCAAAAGGAAATTAGCACTAGTCCTAGGTTTGTTGCCTTCTTTTTTAGTGCTCTCTTCAACCCCAATCTCTTCTTTTAATTCCTCATTTTCTTATTCTTTTCATCCTCTTTTGGAAGTGCATTGGTATGAATAAGTAAGCTTGTTTGGTTCTCTGGGTACCAGTCTTCTATTTCAAAATCCCATAAACGACCCTTATTCTCAAGACTATATAAACCTTATATGAATGACATTGGATTGATGTATGATGGTGGAGCAACGTATGGTGGTTCCTCAACTATCAAGTCCATTAGCTTATCGTCATTCTCCACTTGTACTTCATCGTTTTCCCATAAATAATGGATTAGCTCTGATGGTTTAATGAAGATGGCATCTTCTTTAAGTGCACTTGTGCAAATATCATCTGAGTGAGCTTGCACTCTCTCAAAAGTTTGACTTGGCGCACATAACTTCTCCAACATCTCATCCATTCTTGCTTCCATTGAGTCCAATCTATCTTCAAGAGAATTTGTCCTTAAAGGTTATACTTCTTCTTCGCTCAATATGGAATAAGGATTTCCACTCCATATTGGCATGCATATGGTGTCATGCAGCCCCCCTCATTGTAATGTGCAAAATTTTCATAATGTGAGGGTGCTCCAGTCTCGGCGTGGTATTCTTGACATTAAATTAGTTCATGTCCCACATATTTGCACCATGCGCAAGTCCAATGCTGAGTTTGTATGAGATTGAGTTCCCTTTGATCTTTTTCCACCAAGTTATGTATATTCTCAACTTCATCGTCATAAAACGAACTTTGAATTCCATTGTACCAATGGTACCCAAAGGAATTCATCTCTACAACCTCAACAAAAACTAAAACTAACAAAAAATAAAAATGTCCTAATCCCAATTTGCTAACCTACTCAAATGTCCTTTACCTAGTTTCTTGGCAACCGGCGCCAATTGATGAGGGTGATTTTTGTGCCAACAAACAAACACCCATTGCAATAATAGTGAAGTAGAGTGTCGAACCACGAGGAACTAGTTTAGACTACCTTTTTGGTTAGCTGGGTAGTCTAGGATGAAATTAATGAGAAAGATCTACCTAAATCTAAACCTACAAATGATTGATCACTTCTGTGAAGAAGATTATGTGGTCTAGGTTTGATTGGCATATGCCAGGTATGGCTGGCGTATGCCAGGTCTCTCATTTTGTCTTGGTTGGCATATACCAATAGGACTTGGCATACACTAGGTGTCGGGCAGAAGCAAAATTTTCTACTGGTTTTAATAACTAAACTGAGATTTAGCAACTTAAAACATAAAAGTGAGTAAAGTACACTTAAAACCAATGTAACCATTTGATTCAGGGGGTTTATTATGTATGTGATATGGTCTGAGTATTTCAAAAGCGACCAATCTACGCTTTCGCGATAGATTGGTCTAAATTGATACTTAACTAAGCTTAGAATGGTAAGATGTTCTTTCAACCCCAAAAGCCAACTAAACTGAGCCAAGCACCAACTATGCATATCACTCAAAGGACAATTAGTTACTAAGGATGATTTCTCTTCTTTCAAAGCAACTAACCAACTAATTAACCTTTCCATTAACCCTATCTCCTTTTAGTCTAAAGGATTAACTAAGTTCATAGTCAAGGTTACTCACAAAGATTTTATCACAGCCAATTAGTCTAAACCAATGCATGGTTGCTATGACTTTGTCAAAATCAAAGTTGGTAGTGTCAAAACAGAACTTACTTGGCCACTAGACTCTTGTTGAAACCAAAGCA
Source organism: Hypericum perforatum (assembly GCA_012979155.1). Lineage (NCBI taxonomy): Eukaryota > Viridiplantae > Streptophyta > Magnoliopsida > Malpighiales > Hypericaceae > Hypericum > Hypericum perforatum. Next base: position 53,913 of record SOPF01027661.1, on the reverse strand, counting down.
TGGTTACTAAGACTAACAGTGATCATAATCTGAGTAAAACCATGATTAAGCCTTAAGTTCATAACTAGAACATGTTTCTTAGCATTTTAACCTCTCAAAACCGTGGCTACATGTTTGGTTCTAAGGCACCAAACTCACAAACACAACTACTCACACATATTCACAAAGAACAACGTGCTTATAAATAGAAACAAGAACTTATTTAAATATAAATATAAACAAAGGGAAGAGTTAAGGAGAAGAAAGCTTATGATGTTCTTAAAGTATCTTCCTCCTCCTTCTCACATTCATGGTAGAGAGAGCTACATAGTCGTGCCCCCCCTTTGCCTCTCTCCTCAAGTCTAATGTAATACACTTACACACAAATGTACACATTATTACATAAGTCCAAAATCAAAAGTAAATAAAATGGTTTTTTAAATAAAATATCCTAACAACTCACAAAAGATGTCCCCCATACATGTTTCTTATTATCTTCTGAGGCCAAAACTTGAATGTCATGGCCCCCTCCAATGTTTGCTATTAAAATGAGCAAGTGGGTTGACCAACTTCTGTCACTATCCTGTCTTTGGCGTACGCCAATTATACCTGGCGTACGCCAGGTCTTTGGTTTTGCTTTATTGGCGTACGCCATTCTTGCATTTTGGACCTTTTAGTCAGAATATGAAGATGCCTATTAGAGATAGAACTCTGGATGTCTTCTTTCCAATGCCGCTGACGATGCCTCAATCCGACTTCGTATGAGGAAGTTATGAATTTTCTCATGCAAAAAGTCTGGCGCGGCAAACTACATGGTTAGCCTCAGAAATAATTGGTGCATTTGGTTTGTCAATGCCATTTTGCTCGCAACCTTGTGATCTTGATCGTACATCATTAAATAATCATCCATGAAGCTCCTAAACATAAATAAAACATAAGAAAAATGAAAGATCAAGACAAAAGAACAAAATGTGCAAATGCAAGAATAAGGCAAAAAAACACACCTAAAACAATAATTACAACACTAAACTTATACTAAAATGTACACAAGTAATAAGTGTTTTTGACACTTATCAATGAATAAGTATGGTATTGTCATCCCATGAGGACTGAGTTTTATGCTTTTCTTTGGTTTACTCACTTGTCTAGGATCAGATTATGAAGTTTGGTTGATGACACACTCATTCTAAAGTCCAAATTACAAATATAAAGATCACAAACTTTAATTAAACTAATGGTTTTTCTAGTTTACTACACACTGGTTTAAACAACTTGAAATGCAAAAGTGAGCTGGGTGAACTTAAAACCAATATAACTAATATGTTCAGGGAGTTTATTACATATGTGACATGGTCCAAGTATTTTGATGGCGTCCAAACTACACTTTCATGCTAGAATGGTCTAATTTGGTCCTAAACTAAGTTTAGAATGGCAAGATGTTCTTTCGACCCCAAAAGACAACTAAACTCGGAAAAGAACCAACTAAATGTATCACTTAGTGGACAATAAGTTCCTGAGGAAGATTTCTCATTACTCAAGTAACAAATCATCTAAATAACCTTTCCATTTAAACTATCTCCTTTCGGTCTCAAGTTTAAACTAAGTTCTAAAGCTTAGTGATCAAGCAAGTTTAGCATAACATTAAGTTTATTAATTAGAACATGTTCCTTATTATTTTAACCCTCTAAACCGTGGTTACATATATAGTTTCAAGACACAAAACTCACAGAATAAACTACTCACACATATTTACAAAGAACAACATAAGCATAAAAAAGAACATACTTAAGCATTAATGAACAAAAAGGAAGAGTACAAGAGAAGAAAGCTTATCAATATTTATGAAGCTTTCTCCCTTCTTCACTCACATCCATGGCAGAGAAAAGTAGTTCCAAACTTAGTCTCAAGTCTCTTCTTCCCCCCTTACACATTAGTGCACACTTAATTACATAAGTCCAAAATCAAAAGGTAAGTTTAATGTAAACTAACATAATATCCTAACAACTAACCTCTAATATTCTCCATTCATGTCTGCCATCCTCACATAAGGCTAAATCCTGAGTGCCATGGACCCCTCTAATATTCTCCACTCAAATATACAAGTGGCTGGCATGAATTCTGTCACTATCTAGCTGGCATACGCCAATCTCACCTGGCGTGTGCCAGGTCTTCATAATCAGCTTTGTTGGCATGTGCTCGGTCATTTGCACAACTGGTCAACCGAGCCTTTGGCATGTGCCACTCCCATCCATGCATTAGCATGTCTAGCTCGATCATCCTCAACCATACTTCTCCTCCAATTAGTCTACTAAACACAAGAAAACTCAATTAAAAAGGATAAACATGAATAAGACACAATGAACGAGAAATAACATTAAGACAACTAAAAATCAATTAAAACAATCTAAAAACTCTAAGAAGATCCTAAGAAATAAACCCAAAGAATGAGTGTTTTTACACACTCATCATTTAGACCATAGGAGAGATGGACTAGAAATCAATTGATGTCACCAAAGGTGGAGAAACTGTTGGTAGATTCAATAGAGGAAATAATTTCCATGGTCAACGGTTCAATCCGAACCAGCCCAACAACTTCAGTAGGTGTCCAAGTTGTAAAAAGAATCATCCAGTAGATGTTTACTGCAAGAGAATAAGAGCTTGCTTTCGATGTTGTATAATAGGACACTAGGTCAAAGATTGTCCTACACTTGATTAGCATAGGTAAGTGACGAATTTGATAGTCGCATAACCTGTGCAAGTGAATCCTCAACCATAAGATCTAAGTAATATGGGTTCAGGAGTTGAAGGAGTAAGATCTGAAGGTAGAGGAAGCAGAGCATAACCTCGAGTTTATGCTCTAACAAGGAGGGTTAAGTTTAAGTGATGTAAGGATTGCATATAATGTAATGGAGCTAATTTCTGAATGGTAAATTGTGACTAAACTTGGCATATGTTTTGCTAAAGATCAGTTGGAAAAACATAATTGTTATGTATACTTGTGAGCTTGAGTGATTGGTATGTTAGGTATATATTTGTGGGATGCTTCAATGTCATTTTTCAGAAAAAAGTTGGGAGTTTGAGACTATGTGATGATAGTTGGCAACTTAATAAGATAACAATCTGTAATAGTGTCTTCTTCAATATATCAATGATTTGTTTGAATTGTTGCGAGATGTCGGGTGATTTTCAAAGAACTACTTAAAGTCAGAATATTAGTATTGAGAATTGAAAAGGAAGATGTGTGATTATGATAGTTTTTAGAACTCAGCATAGATATTATGAATTTTCAATTAAGCTATTTGGTCTTATGAGTACTTCAGATTTCTTTATGGGCTTGATGAAGTAGGTGTTTAAGCCATTTTGGATTAGTTATGGTAGTCTTTATCAACAATTTATTAGTTACTCATGAACTAAGGAAGAACATAGAAGATATCTTAGAATGGTCTGATGACATTATTAGATAATCAGTTATATGCCAAACTTCTAAGTATGAATTTTGGTCAAAAATTATGACATTCATAGGATGAGTTATTTCTAAGGATGGATTGTCGGTTGATCTGAAGAAGATAGAATATATGGTTAATTAGTCAATATTTACCAATGTTATGGAGGTAAGATGCTTTCTTGGTTCAGTGGAGTATTTTAGACATTTCATAAAAAGGATTTTCTACTTTGATTTGATTGACTTAGAAGAATGTAAAGTATGAGTGGATAGAAAATTGTGAGAGGAGTTTTCAAGAGATAAGTACTTTCTAACTAATACAACAATTTTGGCTTCATCATTTACAACTAGAAAATATTCAGTATAAAAAGATGCTTCTAGATTTGGTATGGGATGAATATTGATGCTAGATAGGAATTTGATTGTGTATGCCTCTAGACAGCTGAAGAAATATGAGCAACGAGATCTGAATATGAGACAGAAGAGATGGATGGAATTCTGAAGGATTGGGAATGGATACAGTAATGGTTATCTTGTTTGTAGTTGCTTAATGAGGTTAAGTTTTGTTTAGATATATTATGTCAGATTTTTACATTCTGTTGTCTTTGTTATACATTTTAATTGGGATTGACACTATGGCCGATGCTTTGAGTCGGAAGTCTACTATAAGCTAATATGGTAGAGGCCTTCGTACCTTTGATTTCAAGTATATATACGAGATAGTCAACTGAAGGTTAGAGTTAATAATAATATTTGATGGAAATGAGTCTGAACTGCTAGGAGAGTTACATATGCAAACTGATCACGATAAATTATAGAACTTCACATGAATGATTTTTGATTTGATGAAGATGGTCAGAAAAGTTGAAGAAGATGAATTGCCTAAATTCTATCTCAGTTTAAATGATGTTTATACTGTGTGGTATTTGGATGGTCGTATTTGACGTGGAACATGTAAGATGAGATAATATGGTCTTTCTTTGTATCATCTGGGATAGTATGTATTGCGAGAGTTTGTCTATGGTATGCATATAGGATCTACAGAAATGCATCATAATATGAGGAGTAGTTATTGATTTAATGATATGAATAAGGATATCGGGGATTTTATTGCAACTGTTGGATATTCTAGAATGGAAATAAGAATAGTTTTCAATGGATTTATTGGTAGGCTTTCTGATTTTTGATTTGATTTAGTTTGCATTATCTTGTATGGGATGTCAAAGTCTGCATATTTCTATTGATTAATTGTCTACATAATGCTACTAAGTTTGCTCAGTTATTCATTGGTTATATAGTTTTTTTCCCATCTCTATCATCTCCGTTCGGGGGACATATCTTATATCTTAGTTTTGGAAGGAATTTGAAGATGCCATGGGTATTCATTTAGATTTTGGTCATAGTATTTCATTCTCAAATGAGGGACAACCAAAGTAATATAATCTTTTACGAGCACGATATGATTATGTATGATCAACTTTGTCAAAAGTTGGGAACCTTATTTATCTTTGATGGATATCTTGTGCAATAACGATTACCGGAGTAGTCAGATAGTATTGTATAAGTTGTGGTATGGCCAGAAGTTTGGATCATTGGTATATTGGGAGAAAGTTATTAAGAAATGGTGTGTGAATGTGGAATTCTTAGATGATCATGGTTGAGAAGATAATTGATTCAGAAAATAGCTTTGGTAGCTCAGAGTAGATAGATTTCGTAATCGGATAAAAGAAGAAGGGACATTGAATTTGAAGTTGGTTCAAGTATGTTTCTTAAGTATCTTCAATGGAAGGTGTTATGAGGTTTGGAAAGAAGGATAAGCTAAATTTAAGATGTGCGGAATCATTTGGAATTTTGGAATATGAGGATTAGAAGCTCCGAAGTAGAGAATTTCAGTTGGTCAAGTTTGTTGTGACCCTCATTTATTTGAGTTCTAATAAGATAGTTTATTTGTTTGGTGATTAAGTTAGTTGTTTATACATTAAGTAAGTCGGTCTTACGATAAGAAAATTCAGGGACAAAATTTTGTAAGGAGAGACTGTTATGACCCTCACTAACTTTGTCTTGGTTGCGACTGTTTGGTCCGACCTTTGATTATTTTACGTCGATCGATTCTCATACTGTGTTTGTTGAATTTGTCGACTTTTAGGGGAATCAGTTTAATGTTTTCATGTGGACTCCTATTTGAATGACTCTAAGTTGGGTAGATCTGTAACACATTGATCTATGACTTTTGTGATTTAAGTTTTGTGATTTGAGCCTTATGTATTGGAGTTTTGTGTGAATTTAAGCAGGTTTAGGAATGATTAGCTTAGTTTGTCAACTTTTGGTAGAAAATCATAACTTTCTCATACAAATTCCAAATCAAGCAATTCCAAAACAAGAAGATCCGTAAAACCCAAATCTACAACTTTTCTTTTTGAGTTTTGTGAGTTTTTTCGGTTTCCAGTGATCACTGACCCATCAAATTGGTCCAATGACAGCTGGGTCCGAAATCCTTTTTTCCTGTCCAAGGCCAGCGACCACTGGCTTATTTTGCTGGCCCAGTGACTGGTCTGCCCATGAAGCCTTGGAAAATTGACCATTTTGCCCCTCCCACTTGATAGAACATATATAAGCCTCCTTCCAAAAATAAAAAGTCATCCCATCCATTCCACAAAATATCCCAAAAGCCATAGAAGAGAGAAAGAAGAGAAGGAAAGATTTCTTGGATTTGGAGATTGGTAAGTGATTTTTGTATTAAAGTTTATTAGAATTAAATATAGATCTAATGCTTACCTTGAAGTGGATATAAGCTTGAGTTGATTGAGCAACTTTTAAGATTATGGAATATTGGAGTTAGAGGTATGTTGAAGGTTTGGATGGTGATTTGATGTTCACAGTTGATGGTCTATGCTTTGATGATGGATTAGAGGACTATTATGCATATTTTGGAGATTTTGTGTAGGAATGTGATTTAAGGGACTTTAGTGTAGGTTTATCCATTTTCCATGAGTTTGAGAGGTTGAAGATTGATATAGGGTTGTTATATGATTTAGTTGATTGCATATTGGAATCGAGCACCGAGAATCGTAAAGCGAAAAACGAAGACTTTTAGGAGCATTTGGGAAATTTGGCTAAGGTAGGGGGGATATTATCCTTGACTTTATATTGGCTAACTTTGACTTTTATGATCTTGTGTATATGCTTTGATCTGATGTTGTGATATGTGTGAACTTTGATGAGTCTTTTAATGAGTTTTCTTTTGGAAGTTGTGTATGAGAGGTTCGGCATTACAAGTCTTTTAAATTATGAGCTATTGGTTATGGTGATTATGAGTTTGTGTATGATATATATGAGTCAATTTGTGAGATGGCGGACAATGAGATCTACCTATGACCAACCGGAGATGTTGGCACATGTGCACATATTTTTGGAGATACATTAGATTTGATACAATTATGATATGGCCGATAGAGTTTAATTATGAAAGCGCTATAAGTTATGATATCCTAGTGTTGTGAGAGGGAGTGACACTTTCTAGACCTATCCGAAGTCCATCAATGATATAGCATTCGCGATGCCATATTAGGGTTGAAATGCGTCTATGTGTATGATTTATGAGTTCGTCAATGTTTAAATTGAATTACTTGTGAAGTGCTAAATGTTAATTTGGTACCTTTTGTTAATGCATGAATTTGAGTCTATGCATGTGGTTGGTTAGTTAATTATAGGTTAATTTTAATATCTTCTACAAAGTACTTCCAAGTGTTTACTCCCTCCCTCCTCAGGTGACGAAGTTTAAGGATCGTGGGCATCTGGAGAAGTAAGTTTGTTGTTTGTTTGTAAACCCGTAGTCTTCATCCTGGGTTATTGAAGTTTCTAGATGGTGCTTTCTCTTTTCGTAATCTAGGTCGTGTCACTCCATTGTACATATTGGTAGGATCTTTTGGTACAAATATTAGAATTATGTAAGTATACTTGTATTATGTATATATAGTTATGAATTACGCTTCCACAATGATTTATGCTTCCACAATGACTTATGCTTCTACGATTATGATTTTGGGTCATGGCATGATCATATTTAATATGAGCTTCAATTGGGTACTGGCCAAAGAAGGTTTTAAAATCCCGTAGTTGGGTGTTAAGAAATTTAACTCTAGCTGATCTCCAAACCATTCGATTAGGCTGGTTATGCTCAGATTGAGCTAGAGTCTGATCAATTTGTGTGTCAGATTGAGGCAATTAATCAACCAAATTGTGATTGTATTGGAGATTAGAGATGATTCCTTCCACTTGGTGGTCTGGATTGGTCACATTTGGTGGAGGTTCAACCTCTCTTACTATGATTTGGTTAGGTGCTCTAGTACTTGGTTCAATATGAGATTCCTCAACTGAGTTCTTGACCTATGAGTTTAAAAAATAGTGAGGTTGGTGGGCATTGTAGTTGCAAGGAGGAATAAGTATATGAGTGGGTATAAGATTTTTCTCCCCCTGCTTGGTGTGCTCTGGCTTGTCATCAAAAAAATAGGGCATATGCTCAAGGAATTCCATATCTTGTGACACAATTGTCATCTTGGCGCTTGGGCAAAAACACTTATAACCTTTCGGTGTAGAGGAGTACCCAAAGAAGATGCAACGGAGAGACCTTTTTGCAAGTTTGTCCCGTTTCTTAACCAGAATCTACCCATATAAACAACACCCAAAAACTCTTAAATAGGTTAGTTTGGGTCTCCTTTTTAGAAGAATTTCCAGAGGGAATTTGTGCTATATCGGCAATCACTTGATGAGGTGACATGCGGTGAGGATTGCATCACTCCAATAACACCTCTTGGCATTCATTGTAAACATAATTGAGCGGGCAACCTCGAGAATATGTTGATTTTTTCTCTTGGCAATACCATTTTGTTGTGGTGTATATATGCATAAGGTTTGGTGGCAATTCCTACATTGGTTAGGAACTCATTGAAATCCTTTTTATACTCCATATCATTGTTAGAACGGAGGATTTTGATTTTGGCGCTAAACTGGTTAGTAATCAAATTGTAAAAATCCTTGAAGTTGGAAAACACTTTGCTTTTATGCCTTAGAAGATACATCCAAGTGGCATGAGGGTGATGATCAATAAACATGACAAAATAATTAAAGCCATCATGCGAAGTTTGAGGAGACATGCAAACATCAGAATGTATGAGATCAAATGGAAAATTATAAGAGGAGTCTGAGTTGAGAAAGGGTCAGAATATAGACCTCTCAACTATGTAGCCTCTTTGTTCGCTTTAGTAAGTGCCATGTACTCTGTTTCAGTAGTAAAAAGTGCAATAGTAGACTGTAAGGTTGCTCTCCAACTCACAGCACAATCACCAATGGTGAACACATAACCTATGAGTGATCTTCTCTTGTCCAAATCGCTAGCAAAATCAGAGTCAACGAAACCAATAAGCCTATCTTTTTATCTTCCAAACTGCAAGCAAGCATTAAAAGTACCACGCAGGTATTTAAAAATTCACTGAACTGCTTTCTAGTGATCCTTTCTAGGATTAGCCATGAATCTACTAACAACACTTAATGCATGAGACAAATTTGGGCGTGAGCATACCATAGCGTACATCAGTAAACCAACTGCACTGAAGTATGGGACCTTTGACATATAATTCACATCATCATCTGACTGTGGATATAAAGCATTTGATAATCTGAAATATGTAGCTAACAGAGTCTTCACCAGCTCAGCATCATGCATATTAAAATGGTGAAGTACCTTATCAATGTAGCCCCTTTGCCTATGGTTTAACATTTTTGAGGGTCTATCTCTAGAAATCTCCATGCCAAGAATCTTCTTTGCTACACCTAGATCCTTCATCTCAAATTCAGTGCTCAATTGCCTTTTCAACTAATCAATCTCGGCCTTGTCCTTAGCAGCAATCAACATATATTTAACATACAGGTGCAGATAAATAGCTAAACATTCACAGACTTCAATAAATACAGCTATCATAATCAAACTTTTTAAAGTCTTGAGAAAGCATAAAAGTACCAAACCTCTTATACCATTATCTCGGAGATTGTTTCAATCTATAAAGAGACTTCTTCAACTTGCAGATCATGTATTCTTTTCTAGGGATAATAAAACCTTCAGGTTGATCCATATAAATATCCTCTTCTAACTCTCTACGTAGAAATGCAATTTTAACATCTAACTGCTGAAGCTCATAGTCTTATATGACTACTATGCTGAGTAGAGTGCAAATAGAACTATGCTTAACAACTGGAGAAAAGACTTCATTGAAGTCAATACCTGGAATCTGGTTGTAGCCTTTAGCAACCAGTCTTGCTTTGTATCTTGCCTCATCGCTTGGATATATGCCTTCTTTCCTCTTGTATTGGATTGGTTTCTTATCTGCAGGTAATCTGACAAGATCCCAAATGCCATTCTTTTCAAGTGACACCATCTCATCATACATAACAGTAATCTACTTACTACTATCATCATCAATAATGGCCTTGAAATAAGTAGAGGGTTAAATGGCTTCTTCAATTTATTCTACCACATTAAGAATAAAGGCAACAAAATTTGCTTTATCTTCATACCTCTTAGGAGGTCTTATATTTCTCCTAGGTCTGTCTACCGTAATAGACCATGGAGGACTGTGAACCAGAACTAGGGAATCCTTATCAACAGGTGCATGAGCATCAACATCTTCTTTATCATCTGAATTAATAATATGCTCTACCTCAATGATGGATTTCTGTGCATTCTCAACAGAAACATCAGTAGGGGGATCAAATGGAGCATCATCACGAATCATAGCAGTCTCATTAAACACAATATTTCTGGTAATAACCATCTTCTTGGTTTTAGGATTCTACAACTTAAAACCTTTTACACCAGGTCTGTAACCAAGAAAGATACATTTAATGGCCCTGGACTCCAGCTTTCCATTATCAACATGGGCATAAGCAGAACAACCAAAGACTTTCATAATAGAGTAATCTGCTAGAGTTCTAAGCCATACCTCAATTGGGGTCTTCTTATCAATCATGGTGGAAGGAGATTAGTTGATTAAATAATAAGCAGTAGAGGCAGCTTCAGCCCAAAAAGGCTTGTCCAATCCTGTATTAGACAACATACAATGGGCCTTGGAAATAATGATCATATTCATATGCTCGGCTACACCATTTTGTTGCTGAGTATGAGGAATGCTATAATGCCTAACAATCCCATTAGACTTGCAATAGGATTCAAACTCGTATAAATAGAATTCCATACCATTATCAGTGTGAAGCTTCTTCACCTTCCTTTTAGTCTACTTTTCAACCATGGTTTCCAACTCCTTGAATGTAGAGAATGCATCAAACTTGTGCTTCAGGAAATAAGACTACACCTTTCTAGAGTAGTCATCGATGATAGTCATCATATAACAGGATCCACCAATAGATGTCTCCTGGGCTGGTCCCCAAAGATCAGAATATAAGTAGTCGAGAATGCCTTTCATTTTGTGAGTAGCAGTATTGAATGTCATCCTCTTATGATTGCCAAAGACACAGTGCTCACAATACTTTAGATGATCATTGATATAACCATTAAAGAGTCCACGCTTGCTCAACTTTCCTAGACCAAATTTACTCATATGCTCGAGATGCATATGCCATAAGTTAAAATATTATTATCATCAGAAACATTATGCTGAATAACAGGAGAGGCAATACCTGAGATTGTCGAACCTCAGAGATAATAAAGTCTATTTGACTTCCTCAGGTCAGCTTTCATCATGACAAGAGAACCTTTCTTGATCTTCAAAACACCCTCTCCACCAGCAAACTTGTATCCTTTATTACCAAGGACACTCAGTGAGATGAGATTCATCTTCATCCTCGGAATGTAGTGCACATCTGTCAAGTTTCTGATCACGCCATCAAACATTTTGATCTAGACATAACCAATACCTTCAATCTTGCTCGATGAGTTGTCATAGCCCATAACAGATCCAGTATTAAGAGTTGATTCGAAGGTCATAAACCAATCTCTACAAGGGCACATGTGATATGTGCAAGCTGAATTAAGAATCCACTCATTGTTAGCATCAACACATCCAGCAATAACAACAAGAGTCTCACTATCGGGAACACAATTTGCAGAACCATCAGTCTTGGACTTATTTATGTTATTTCTTTTCTCCTTGTTCTGCAACACTCAGAGATGTCGTGCCCATCTCTTCTACAATACTTACAAAAATTTTTATTCTTGCATTTGGATTTCGAGTAGCCTTTGTTACCGTTCGAACTTTTTTCACGAGATCTATTATTTCAGCCTCTCTCTTTTGATCTGCCATGAACCAGTAAGCCCTCAGCATGAGAACTGCTTGAACCATTAGCAGACATCATTTGTCACATCTTCTCCTTGGCATACAAGGCTTCATAAAACTTATTAAGAGTGAGGGTATCATGACTATAAAGGATTGTGTCTCTGAAATTAGAATAAGAACTTGGCAGCGAACATAATAGGATTAGACCCAAATCTTCTTCGTCATACTTGACTTCCATCAAATACTAGGTCAGTAATGATCTCTTTAAAATCAAAAATATGTTGTAGCAAGTTACCTACCTCTTGTAACCTGTGCAAGAACAACTTCTGCTTCAGATGTATCTTACTGGTAAGATCTTTCATCATACAAATCCTTTCTAGCTTCAACTAGAGGGCAGCAGCAGTCTTTTCGTAGAGAACTTCCTGTAGGATGTTGTTATGAAGATGGTGTTGAATTTGTGATAAGGCCTTGCAATCCTTCCTCTTCTCATCTTCGGAACAAGAGGCAATAGGCTTCTTGCCAAAACTGTCCAAAGCATCATCAAAGTCACCCTGTGCCAACAACGCTTGTATTTTTACCTACCACAAAGAGAATTGGGTTTCCCGATCTAACAGCAGAAGATCATACTTCATGGAGGCCATCTTAAACATGTAATTACTCTAACAAGCTCTGATACCACTTGTTAGTATGGATCAGAGGGAACAAACATGTAAAAGCAAAAAGAGCGAGACACAAAGATTTACGTGAAAAACCTAAATAGGGAAAAAACTACGGGTGCACGACGGCAAAGAGTTTTACTATGATAGAGAAGCATTACAATTATCTTGTCAACAACTTGTATCATAAGACATAAAAAGAAGGCTTATATAATGGTGGCTAACTAACCCTAACCTTAATTTCGGATTAGAAATAAAACTGCAAAAAACCTGAAGATGTAACGGTTGCTAGCCTTGTAGCGATCGCTACTCCAGGGAAGCAGTATTGGTCCTAGCGCTCGCTTGAGTTGTAGTGATCGCTGGGAGGAAATTCAGACTACCAGAAAATAACACTTAAACCAACTGAGGCTTGCATTCTGTATGGGATTGGAGGAATTTCATATTTCTGTGTCTGATAACCCAAGGCCGAAGAGCCTGGAGGTCGAGAACTGTGAGCTCGGTAATGATATTTTCCGGCTTAATGGGACCAAGTTGGGGAAGTTTGTCTACTCAGGGAAGGTGGCCCGGTTCTACATGGGGGACACGTGCGGACTCGTCGAGGTTTGCCTTGATTTCGGGGAGCAGTCGGAGTTCGTGGCCGTCTGCAGTCGGAGTTCGTGGCCGTTTTGGATCAGCTTGGAGATGTTATGTTCTTGACCGTCTGCAGCGCTTTTCTGCAGGTAAGTTGTAAGTGTGAGGTTAATCCAAATTGTTATTTTTAAGTTGACAATATGTGTCAACACAATGCCGTTGCTTTGATCCGAAACAGATCGTCCCAAGTGGAGATCGGCATTACTGCACAAACTCGTACCTAAACGTCCAGCATCTTACTTTGAACACCGAATTGCACGTCAAGGAATTCATCGGTATCAAGTTCATGCTCGCAAGTTGCCCAAGAATACACTCACTCACTTTATGCAACCGGAACGGAAGGATCTTCGATGTAAGTACAGTAATAATCTTCATTTGGCAATTCAAATAACCTTTTCGGTTTCTTCTTAATCAATCCTTCCATTTGGTGCAGAACTACGAGGCTCCGTACGAAATAACCAGCCTCAGTGATTTCTTGAAAGAGTCCGTCACCACGGCGACTTGTTTAAAGGAAAGTCTCCAAGTGCTCAATGTTCGTGGATTTGAAGGGACACTCTATCAGATGAAGTTCATCGAGTATATCTTGAGCGTCGGCCGTTGCCTGAAGAATGTGAATCTGCATATTCCACAGATGGAACACAAAGTTTATGATGATAATTTGATGACGTTTGTGCTAGGAAGAGCCAGGGAGCTGAAGCAAACGCCTACTGCTAACCGGAATTTGAAGATAGCGATTCAAAACCCACCATACTTTTGTGAATCCGATCGATTAGACCGTGCAATTCGATGTATGTTTTGAATTTTTTTTAATTTTCGAGACAAATTTAATCTGTCATTGAACCAACCTTGGTATAAGAAGAATATATGCACCGCTCTGCTTAATTGTTGTGTTCTGTGGCATTTTTGTTTGTCCACTTTCTTTCTTGTTGGACCAAAAAATCAATCGACAAATAGACTACTCAGGATTAATTAGTCTCAAAGTTTAATTGTAGGATTCAACTCCTAACGCATGTTTATCATCGTATAGAAATATTTCTTAAAAAATGGCATGTTTGGTCGAATGGCAAGGTCACATTGTACATTAGACGGAGCAAATGTTTGAAATGATGAGGTTTTCCAGATGTTGTGCTTTCCGAAAGTTCTTCAGCGAGATGTTTTTGAGGGAAAAAAGCTAATAATTGCTTATGCTAAATTGAAAAGCTCAAATATAATGGTACATCAAACTTCGTGCGCTGAGATGCAACTAATTCGTTAGGGTAGAAGCTAATCTGCATTGTTTATAATTATAATCTACATCTAAATTTTGGAGTTCAGGAATGCACTTACTCGAGTAAAGATGTGGATAAAAACAAGTCTTTCCTAAACTCTTAACACAAAATTATCCACCTGCCGGTTGATTCGTGGTCATGGATCACTTAGCAAGATCAATGCAACCAGTGAATCTATTTCAGTTGTTGTTTTCACCTTGTTGGAATCATTGATAAGGTTAATTAGATATTCATGAGCGCAGCTTCAAGAAGTGAAGTGGCTTGAAGCACTTATATTGTGTCACAATTGATCATGATGTGTGTTAAGGCTCCCTGCCATATGCAATCAAAATTGTTGTTTTAGTATTCTGCAGAAATTCAAAGCAGAACTTAGAATCGAGCATTGAAGTATTTTGGGAGACAGGCTTAATTTCTTTAAAGATGAAGTTATTCCTAGTTAGCTAAATCACCCAACAAATAAACATTTTGAGGAGCATAACATCAAAATGATTCAGACTGAAATTAAGTTATTTATAATTATTATAATTATTGAGTAACAAGAGTACAATTTTACTTTTAGATATCATATCAATTTGTTTTTATATCACTATAAAATGAATTAGAATGGATGATTGAATGTTGTTAGAATCTCTACAATTTGATTAATTTTTCACACTAATAAATTTGTCCATCACACTCATAGCTACCGATAAATCAAAGTCAACAATCATCAAGTTAAAGATTATATTGACTTTGATTCTCGCACCGTGCCAATAATGGAAGTCATGTGAGCAAAATAATAAGCATTTATACTATATTACAATTTACAGTGGCGGGAATACGAAAGCAACTTAAGTTATTGGCCCTTATCATTAGGCTTAAATCTGATAATATTTTCTTGGAGTTTTTCGTACATTCCATTCTATTTTATTGACTGCGAAGAAGTGGTTGTTTAGGGCGAATTCAATTCCTACTTTACTTGGTCAAGACCTGGGATTATACTTAGATTCGATAGCACCTTAGACCAGTAGGGGCGATTGCCTATGGACAATAACAAGCATTTTCACTCTTTGGTTGGGAGTGAGAATTCTGTTTGTATCATAATGTCATCGAGGTAGCTCTTTTTTATTGTCATTTTTTTCCCTTTAAATTTTATGACGATAGAAGTTTTAGTGAGTTCAATCCTCATTCCATAGAAACCAATGTATGAGGATTGCGGTTGCTATCGTTCCCATACTGTATATACTAGCTATATATATATAATAATAAGACACTTTCTTTAAAAACATAGTTCTATTGTTAGTCATATATAAAATTAAAATGCACAGTTATTGTCAATATTTTCTAATTTTATTATTTAGTTCGATATTAATCTAACAAAAACTTGAAGCTATTTTCAAAGTTCTTATGATGAGCAAAATGTGGACTGGTTGGTTCATTCGGGTAAATCTATAGACTTAACAGATAAAACCTTTATTATATTCTAGATTTGTGAAGAGTCATACGTATTTAATTTTATCTGTTACGTAATACTGAATTTTGTTGGTCTTAATATGCGTATTTCGTCTTTCAATTCAATTGGCGTTCCTCATATTAACAATGTGGATTGCGAATGGCCCAAGTCTTGTAAACAAATTTGGCTGAAAGCCAAAGATTTATAACACCTTGTATACCTTCAGCTAGATTGTGGCTTATCAATACCAAAATAATGGAATTGAGTATTGCCGAATTTTATTTCAAAAATACATCATTGTAAAGTAACATGCAAACTATATATCAAGAAAGCTTCATTGCGTTCTTCACCGCCTTCCACTTCTATATAAACGAACTACCACCCTTAACAAAACCCAGAAATGCTAAACACAGAAACATTACTTCCAAGTCCAAACCAAAACGAGGGATCAAAAGAGAGTTCAGAAGAGAGGACGATTTCTAAAGAAGAAAGAAGAAGATGGAGTTAAACTTGAAGATGGAGTGTCATCGGAGCCGGTGGCTTCTTGCCCTATCTTGAACACCCTATCAACAGATCAAAAGCTCATGCTGATGCATGACGAACAAGGGGACTTGCAGCACTATGATGGGGATGATTCTGATGTAACAGCAACATGAATGGATGTAATTTGATATTTTGTTCCTAGCTTCATGGGTCAATTTGTTATAGTCCAAGAACCATTATATTAAAGTGTAATTTTCCACACACGAGCACACCTATGAGCTACTGCGTGTGGCATCCTGGTTTCCTTAAAAGTTAATCATTTAGCCAATGATTAGTTAACCGTTTTTCAAGAAAGATTTGGCGGTTATCATTATGTGTGAAGTTCGAGGAGCGCGTTAATGGAATCTTTCTCGTTTCTTCATCTTTTTCCTTAGTTTTTCTTTTTACAGAATCATCTTTGGAAGTTTGATATGGTATTAGAGCAGCTAACAAGTCTCGTCTAGCTGCGATCCTGGATCCTTCGAAGAGAGGAAGCTTCAAGGAAGCTCTAATGGCGACTCAACCTCACAGACTTCCACCAGCTCAAGTTCCTCAAGCATCGACTCATGACCCGCACATTCCTGGTAACACTCGAGAACATTCACCTTATTACTTACACCCTAGCGAGAAGCCGACCTCATTGTTTGTAACTCCCCTATTGAACATTGGGAACTATCATAGTTGGAGTAGAGCTATGAAAAGAGCTTTACGATCTAAGAGAAAGTGGAATCTGGTTAATGGATCTGTAGCTTATCCAGAAGTTGATGATCTGGACTATCTTAAATGGGAAGGTTGTAATAGTATGCTGATCTCTTGGATAATAGCATCTCTAGAACTTTCTACAGCTCAGAGTGTGAGTAAATTAGAGACTATGTATGATGTTTGGAAAGATCTGAAGGAGTGATTTGGATCTGGTGATACTATTCAGATTGCTTGATTACAGATACAACTATGTACATTGAAGCAAGGTGAACGATTATTTCACCACTTTTCACACATTGTGGGATCAATTTATACAATACACACCTGTGACTTTGTGCAAATGTATTGACAAAGACAGAGGTTCATCAGATTGTGATGCTGTCAGATTATCAAGAAATGATTTATAGCGAGATCAACTAATTAAGTTTCTTATTTAGATGAATGAGAACTATGATAATATCAAGTCACAGATCATGATTATAGATCCATTACCAAGTATGAGCAGAATTCTATACCTTGCACTCCATCATGAGCAGTAGTTGTTGGCCAATAGTAGTCCAAACTTGATGATTGGATCAGTGCAAGTGAAGGATAATATTATTGCAGCAACATCTACAGGAAGCCAAAGGGCTGGTAATTTTAAAAAAAATTGGAATGATAAGAAATCTACATGTATATTCTGTGGTCAAGAGGGTCACACAATAAAGAAATGCTATAGAAAGCATGGATTTCTACCAAATTTTAAATTCACAAGAAACCAGTCTAGTCAATCTTCATTTACAGGCTCTGCACAAGTTGGTGATCAGTCAAATTCAATTGAGCCGATGCAGCGCCTTGACAAATTAGGCATGACACCGGATCGGTTTGCATGTCTAGTAGCACTAGTTCAACAGTCAGCCATCACGCCTAAGAGTTTAGTTCTTAGTTGTTCTACCAGACCACCTAAAGTCCTTACTATAGAACACAGTTCTGCAGCAGGATCATCTCAGGTTCTTGATAATTTTTATGCATCTTTCACAGGTCTAGTCTCTATCCCTCTCCATCGAGTCTTATCTTGTAAAAGTTCATCTGATACATGGATCTTAGATTCAGGGGCCTTTGATCGTATCACTTATTCTAGTCATTTCTTCATAGAGAGTCGCCCTATTACCAATGTAACTATTTGTTTGCCTAGTGACCATAAAATTATTGCCACTCATATTAGTACAGTTCAATTATCTGATAGATTGTTCTTGTTTAATGTTCTCCTTGTTCCTACATTCAGTTTCAATCTTCTATCTGTGTCCCAGTTAGTCACACACTTCTTATTTCAACTCTACTTTAAGAAAAATATCTATGTCATACATGACCTTATCACTGCAAAGGAGATTGGTAGTGCCACTAAAGAACAAGGGTTGTACCTTCTCCAAACACACCATCCAACTACCTTAAACCTGATGATAAGTGGTTTTCAGTCATTTACACAACTTCTAACCACTGTCGCAACATAGTTTATGAAGTAGGATGTCGAACCCACAAGGATTGAGCGAACGCCTTACTCGGCTTACTTACTATGTTTTAGGAACTTGATTTGGATTAAATGGTTTGATTTAGTAACTAACACACTAACAAGCATAAAATAATCACAAGAATAACAACAACACAAATATAAAGACAAGCAAATAAAGCAAAAATGATATGATACCAAAGATCACTTAAACAAATAAAATGGTTCATTGGGTTTTTAAGTTCGTATCACAATCCGGGTATTTCAAGGCAACTAATCTACACTCTCGCGCTAGATTAATCTAAACTAATCCTTAGCTAGAATCAAGTGAACAAGATGTGCTCTCGCCCCAAAAAGTCACTTGATCCTAGCTAAACACCAACTATATTTATCACCCTATGGATAATCAATCACCAAGGAGGATTTCACATCTCACAAGGTAACTAATCAACTAGTTAAATTTTCGATCAAACCTATCTCCTCTTGGTCTCAAGGAAGTAATTATGTTCATAGTTCTAGGTGGCCAATCTAGTCTAAGCATTAAGTTTTTAACAAGTACATGGTCCTTATCATTTTCCCCCTTTTAAACCATAAGCTTACTTAACGATCAAGGCATTATACCACAACTTAAACTACTCACACATATTTATTATATAAACAAGCAAGAACATGAATATATTACATGAACAAAAGCAAGAGGAAAGCAAGAAGTAAAGAGTAAGAAAGAGTTACAAAGTCCAAGCCTAAGCTTGGTTTATGCCTTTGGTTTTTCTCCTTTCTTCCTTCTCCTTTTTCCTTCTCCTTTTTCTTCTTCTTTTTCTTCTTCATTTGCTCACGTCTCCTCTTTTCCTTTTTTCTTTGGTTCGTGGCTGCCTTAGGAGATGGCTGCCTTAGGAAGTTAATGACTTAATGTCATTTTGTCTAAATTTATTACAAGCCAAAGTCGAAAGAAAATAAAACTAATACTTTAACTAATATCCTAACAACTAAACTAAAGATGTTTGCCATCCAACACAAGAAGTTAAGGTAAGTGTCATCCTGATATCTCAATGTTTGCCACCATTTTGGCAAGAAAACGTGGGAGTGGATGCCTTGTCATCCTTGGTCATGCATATGTCATGCAAGTTGGAGCCCTCCATCCTTAGCCACTGTCTTGAGGTTGGCGCCCGCCATGTATTTTTTATACATTCTAGTACTGGATGTCTTCTTTCCAATGCCGCTAACGGTGCCTCATTTGGACTTTGTATGAAGAAGTTATGAATTTTCTCGTGCAAGAGGTCTGGATCGACGAACTACATGGTTAGCCTCAGAAATCATAGGTGCATTTGGTTTGTCAATGCCGTCTTGCTCGCAACCTTGTGGTCTTGATCTTGCATTGTTAAATTATCATCCATGAAGCTCCTAAACATAAAGAAAATGTAAGAAAAACGAAAGATCACGACAAAAGAACACGATGTGCAAATGCAAGACTTATACAAAGAAAACACACTTAAACACTTAATAACAAAGCTAAAAATATACTAAAATGTACACAAATAATAAGTGTTTTTGACACTTATCACACCCCCACACTTAAATCTTTGCTTGTCCCCAAGCAAAACTCAAATGCAGACACAAGACGAAATAAAAACAAACAAATATATATCATGATAAAAGAAAAATACACAAAAAGGAAAAGACATGGCATAAAGTCTTCGTAAAATGACTCCCCTCAAAAATATCAGCTCAAGTCAAAAGACTATTCCTATATAGCTAGTTCATTAATTTAATCACAAAACGAATGAATCGATAAAAACCTCTAACACTTAATTGTTTAAACTAATGTTAACACTATGTAAAAGACACTAGAACGTTAATTTCTTAATGATAAGAAATTTATCTCACTTATTATATAAGTAAGCAACTTTCTATCACTCGTATACTTAGCCAATATATTTCTAAGCATCCTACGTCCTACTCAGCAATATCATTGATCGTACGATTGTTAATGATCAGGGGGTCTTTATATCATGTTGTAATGGGTCTTAGGTAAAGGTGAGGTAAAAATTTGGATAGTGGTTAAACTACTCAATTCGAGGACATTACAAAAGTAACTATCACTCATCTAATCTAGACACCCTCACTTAAAATAATCAAGCACTCACCCACTTTCCCAATTTCCT
>SOPF01027661.1:0-33339 GCA_012979155.1 Hypericum perforatum | reverse complement strand
TCAAGCACTCACCCACTTTCCCAATTTCCTATGACTTTGAAGCTCGAAGTTATGCCATGAATTCATGCTTTATTTTCTAACTTTCTTTTTTGCATTTTTTCTTTGTTTTTCTCTTTTTCTTTCTTTTCTATATATTTTTTTATTTTACTATATACACAATACACTTTTTTTTACACACTTATTCACAAAATTTAAATAATTAAACTTTACAAACTTAGCATGTCTTAGGCATAAACTTGGCTTCTACACTTGGCCACTCATTTTTTAATTCCCATTACTTAAATCATTTTCATGAAGTTACCAACTAAACCCATATAACATTTCCAAATATCCTCGGATATGATAGTCAAAGGTAAGGAAGGTCGATTATTTAGACTAAAAGTTGGTTACCTAGTCTATTATCAAGAAAAGGCTAGGCTCAAATTAGTTTAACGATTAGA
This sequence comes from Hypericum perforatum, assembly GCA_012979155.1. NCBI lineage: Eukaryota > Viridiplantae > Streptophyta > Magnoliopsida > Malpighiales > Hypericaceae > Hypericum > Hypericum perforatum. Next base: position 32,899 of record SOPF01027661.1, on the reverse strand, counting down.
AATCATTAGGATTTTATCTCTAAAGCTCTAGGCTAAAATGTCAAAGAAATGCCCCCGTCGTCCACTAACTTCCGCACAACTAAGATTACGACAAGTAATAGTAGGATACCCTAATCAACTGACTTAGTATGTACCTCATGAAAAGAATTGGAGACTAATGTCTCCACCTTCGGCTCAATGTTCCTCACAAGGTTCACACATTATCATTCTAGTCTAGTCTAAATAGTGAAACCAATAGTCTAAATAAGTGAGTGTAAGGTTTCTACATATTCCTAAGCTTTGTCCTTGAGTTAAATTCCTAACTAATAAGGTGATAATATTCTAACACAAGTTGAAAATTTTTGAAGGGGGTCAAAATTTGAAAAATTTATACCAAGTCTAAACCTAGACACAATAAACTAAAAAATTTTAATATACAAGGAAGATTCCTGAAGGGAACCCTCCCCCACACTTGAATGACACATTGTCCTCAAGGTATCTAAGATACTAATAAATACCTAATTACAAAAAGAAAATAAATTTGAGATAGTTTTATCTCGATGATCTAGTACATTAGAAGCAGCAAGGAGATCGAACCCTGCAGAGCTCAAATCGGAACACTTTCGTATCAGATCACCAAAGATACAAAAACATATCTCAAAACAAGCAAACAACAAAACAAATATGAACATACTAACATATATCACATAAATACGAAATGACAATAAAGGAAATAAAATAAAAGATAAAGGAAATAGGAAAAAGGAGCTCCCTGGTCAATTCATTGTGTGCCTGCTGTAGATCATTGTACACCTGTGTTCTTTAAACTAAGCTTGTTGTCTTGCCATGGTGAACATCAAATATGGATAGAGTGTGCACTGTCTTGCTACACTAATATACAAAAGCATTAAACCAAAACAAACACACACTAATAAAATAAAATCAAATTAACACACTTTATGATACAATCTACGCTAATTTTTTTGGCTTTTATTTACGGTGCATTCCTGGAAAGCTGGAAAACTAGACGCCCCATTTTGATGGGTCACAGGTGCAATTTTGACCTTCACAAATCACACAACTCATAATTGGCATACCATGATGAACTACATTTTCTGGTCGCCTTTTTGGCTATAAGCCTAGTTGAGTCACCATGTAGTACCACGGTGTTCACAACTTATGAAGAGTGCTATTTTTGCTACAGTCTCCATTGTGTTCTAACTTTTCATACCTAGGTCAATACCCAATATAAATTGTTGAGCACAACAATCATATAGGAGTAACTTCTTATCCCTCATCAATCGCAAAAATATAGACATCTGCCAATCAACCAACTGGTCAATAGCACTCACATTAATCATAGGATTGAGAGATTTCAAAATCTCACCCAAGTTTAACCAATCCTAACCAAGAGTGTGAGGTTGTTCAACATTCTGGTAGGGTATTTTTTCATCACTTACCATCTCCAATAGTAAAGGTTTAGTAAACCTTTTTGGATCTTGAAGTCGAGGTGAAATATTATGGCAGATAACACTAGACTCTTCCTTAGATATGGCTTCCTCTTTTTCCTCTGAATCTTCAATATTCGCCAAATCTATGGTTGAGCAAGATTTACCCTCAAAGAAATTAGCATTAGTAATAGGCTCGTCAACTTCTTTTTTAGTGCTCTCTTCAATCCCTATCTCTTCTTTCTCTTCCTCCTTTTCCTAATTTTTTTCATTCTCTTTTAGAAGTGCGTTGGCATGAATAAACAAGCTCGTTGTGGTTTCTTGGTACCAATCCTCTATTTCAAAATCCCACAAATGCCCCTTGTTCTCTATACTATATAAATCTTCTAGGAATGATGTTGGATAGATGTATGATTGTTGAGGAACATATGAAGGTTCCTCAACTTTCAAGTCCATTTGCTTATCATCATCCTCCACTTGCACTTCATTGTTTTCTCCTAAATGATAAATTAGCTCGAATGGTTTAATGAAGATGGCATCTTTTGTATGTGCACTAGTGCAAATATCATCTGAGTGAGCTTGCGCTCTCTCAGAAGTTTGACTTGGCGTACACAATTTCTCAAACTTATTGAGTATATTATCATTGCCATTTTCAAACATTTTATCCATTCTTGCTTCCATTGAGTCTAATCTATCTTCAAGGGTATCGAACCTTAGAGGTTGAACTTTTTCTTTGCACCATGAGGAATAAGGATTTCCACTCCATGTTGGAGCATAAATGGTGGGTGGGGAACCAGTATTCTTCACATTGACTTTTTTCATGTCCCTCACATCCACACTACTCACAAGTCCAAAGCTAAGCTTGGATTAGATTGAATTTTCATTGATTTGCTTCCACGAGTTCACATATGTACTCAACTTCGTCGTCAAAATATGATCTTTGAATTCCATTGTATCAATGGTAACCAAAGGAATCCATCCTTTCTTGTTTTAGTCTTTCTTGATTTAGCCTCTCTTGTCGTAATTTTTCTTGTCGCAATGTCCTTTCCAAGTGTGCTATGTCCACTTCACTTTCAAAAGGGAAGTTGGTGTTTGAGCGTGTTTTGGGCATGCGACTTAGAAAATTTAGAACTTTTTCTTCCGATCTCCTATTTAGACAAGGTTAGTAGCAAATGAAAGAAGACTCCCAATGCTACAACCTTGATTAAGGAAATTTTTCCCAGATTGTATTTTCACTATTTTAGGCTACTTGTATTCTACGTTTTGGCAAGACTCGTCCAAAAATCGTATTTTGTACGTACAACTTCAAAATACGATATCCTTTTTGTCCTAACTCCAAAATCGATGAGGTCAGCGGCTATGGAAAGAAGACTTCAAAATCTTTAATTTTGTCTAAGGAAGATTGTTTTAGTTTGGAGTTTAGTCGTACAGAAAAATTAAAATTCGAGGCACAATGTTTCTGTGATTTTGTAAGACAAGTCAAAAGTCAGGTTTTGAGCACTTGTCTTAGAATTGCTATATCGTTTTCATCCGAACTTCAAATCACATGAAACCAATGGGGTTGGAAAGAAGACTTTAAAAACTTCAATTTTGTCACAGCACAAAGTTTTCCAGATCGGATTCTAAGACGTCAAAAAAAATAAAATGTGAACCTAATTTTCTGGCCGAAATTTTCCGAGCAAGTTTTTAGCAAGAATCGTCAGAAATGACCTTTGTGTCTTGCAAATGCGATAACTTATTAGTCAGAAATTCAATTTTGGTGAAATCAACGGAAAATGAAAGACGACTTCCAAATGCACAATTTCATCACAGCATGTGTTTTTCCAATTCAGATTCTAAGATGGCCAAAAAATAAAATCCGCGAGTGGCAGCAGCTAAAAAAATTTTCCGACGAATTTGCAAGAAAATTTTTTAGTTGACAAAAGTTCCTAATCCAAGTTCGTAAGCTAAGATTTAGCTTCAAAACGCAATCTCCAGCAATGGCGCCAATTGATGATAAGTGGTTTTCAGTCATTTACACAACTTCCAACCACCGTCGCAATATAGTTTATGAAGTAGGATGTCAAACCCACAAGGATTGAGCGAACGCCTTACTCGGCTTACTTACTATGTTTTAGGAACTTGATTTGGATTCAATGGTTTGATTTTGGTAACTAACACACTAATAAGCACAAAATAATCACAAGAACAACAACAACACAAATATAAAGACAAGCGAATAAAGCAAAAATGATATGATACCAAAGATCACTTAAACAAACAAAATGGTTCATTGGCTTTTTAAGTTCGTGTCACGATCCGGGTGTTTCAAGGCAACTAATCTACACTCTCGTGCTAGATTAATCTAAATTGATCCTTAGCTAGAATCAAGTGAACAAGATGTGCTCTAGCCCCCAAAAGTCACTTGATCCTAGCTAAACACCAACTATATTTATCACCCTATGGATAATCAATCACCAAGGAGGAGTCCACATCTCACAAGGTAACTAATCAACTAGTTAAATTTTTGATCAAACCTATCTCCTCTCGGTCTCAAGGACTTAATTATGTTCATAGTTCTAGGTGGCCAATCTAGTCTAAGCATTACGTTTTTAACAAGTACATGGTCCTTATCATTTTCCCCCTTTTAAACTATAAGCTTACTTAACGATCAAGGCATCATACCACAACTTAAACTACTCACACATATTTATTATATAAACAAGCAAGAACATGAATATATTACATGAACAAAAGCAAGAGGAAAGCAAGAAGTAAATAGTAAGAAAGAGTTACAAAGTCCAAGCCTAAGCTTGGTTTATACCTTTGATTTTTCTCCTTTCTTCCTTCTCCTTTTTCTTCTGCTTTTTCTTTTTCATTTTCTCTCGGCCTCACCTCTCCTCTTTTCCTTTTTTCTTTGGTTTGTGGCTGCCTTAGGAGATGGCTCCCTTAGGAAGTTAATGACTTAATGTCATTTTGTCTAAATTTATTACAAGCCAAAGTTGAAAGAAAATAAAACTAATACTTTAACTAATATCCTAACAACTAAACTAATGATGTTTGCCATCCAACACAAGAAGTTAAGGTAAGTGTCATCCAAATATCTCAATGTTTGCCACCATTTTGGCAAGAAAATGTAGGAGTGGATGCCTTGTCATCCTTGGTCATGCATATGTCATGCAAGTTGGAGCCCTCCATCCTTAGCCACGGTCCTGAGGTTGGCGCCCGCCACCTCCATTGGCACCCGCCATGTATTTTTTATAAATTGTAACTCAGGATGTCTTCTTTCCAATGCCACTGACAGTGCCTCATTTGGACTTTGTATGAAGAAGTTATGAATTTTTCTCGTGCAAGAGGTCTGGATCGACAAACTACATGGTTAGCCTCAGAAATCATAGGTGCATTTGGTTTGTCAATGTCGTCTTGCTCGCAACCTTGTGATCTTGATCGTGCATTGTTAAATTATCATCCAACTCCTAAACATAAAGAAAACATAAGAAAAATGAAAGATCACGACAAAAGAACAATATGTGCAAATGCAAGACTTATACAAAGAAAACACACTTAAACACTTAATAACAAAGCTAAAAATATACTAAAATGTACACAAATAATAAGTATTTTTGACACTTATCAAAACCTCAGCATCCTATCTTCTTGTCACACTCTCTCCACAGTTGACCTTTGGCCCTATAGACTGATACATATTCCTACTGCTTGCCTACAATAAGTTCGATGACTGGATTTAGCTATGATTATGAAAGACAAGCATCATTGTGAAGTCTGCTATTATGCCCAGTACAAGTATCTTCCTTTTCTAGTCAGTGACTCTTGTTCATCTAAGTGCTTTGAATTAGAGCATATGGACATCTGGGAAAAGTAATAACATCCCTCATGATGGTTTTTCCTATTTTCTTACCATTATGGATGATCACTCTCGCTATATTTGGATTTACTTGCTTTCGAATAAAAAAACTTGTTTGTTCCAAGATTGAGCAGTTTATAACAAAGGTTGACACTCAGTTTTGTCACAAAGTTCAAAGAATAAGATTGGATCAAGGCCAAGCATTCTAGATTTCATATTTCTTTCATGTAAAAAGAATTATACATGAACAGAGTTGTGTCTATACACCCCAACAAAACACATGAGTTAAGCATAAATACCAAGACCTTCTTAATATGACTCGTGCCCTATTGTTCTAAGTCCATCTACCACTTTGTTTTTGGAGTGATGTAGTTCTACATGTTGTATATCTTATTAATCGCTTGCCTTCAACTACCTTACACAATCAGCAACCATATATGTGTGTTTGGTTGCCTTTGTTATACTGCCACCATAGCTACACATTGACATAAGCTTAACCACGGGCCCAGAAGTATGTCTTTCTTGATTTTTCTCTCGAGATTAAGGGCTACAAACTTTATGATTTGGACACTCACCAGCTTATTATCTCTCGTGATATGGTGTTCTACTAAGATGTATTTCCTTTTTCCAGCTCTTCCAGATTAGATTCTCCTCTTCAATGCACAGAATTTAGTATGCCACAGTTACACAATTCCATTGGTGATGTGATTGACCCTCTTGATATCTCTCTTCCACTACCAGACCATAGTTCCCCTGTATCACCTAACACTACATCAGTTGATCCACCTCCTACTCTCTCATCTGCTTCTCCTAACCCTTCTCCTATTTCTCCACTACCACGTCGCTCCACCAGACACAAAACCTTACCTACTTGCCTTGCAGACTATGCTCATGACTTTGGTGGCACTACTAATCTACTTGCAACAGCTCCAACTTCTTCGTCTAGTCAGTCTTCTACTTCTCTTTTATTTTGATCATGTTTTATCACCACTCCTTATCCTTTACCTTCCTATTTTACTTTAGGTTCACTTCATTTTAATTTTAAAGCTTTTACCTTATCCATTTCTTGTGTGCAAGAACCTGAGTCCTATGAACAAGCTATAAAATATGGCTGTTGGGTTGATGCTATGTGACTTGAACTGCGAGCTCTTGAGCAAAATCATACTTGGCAACTAGTTAACCTGCCTCCTAGCAAGCGCACCATTGGTAATAAATGTGTTTTTAAGATCAAGTATCACTCTGATGGGAGTATTAAGCATTATAAAGTTCGTCTTGTTGCTAAAGATTTCACACAATCTCTTGGTATTAATTATTTTAAAACTTTCAGCCTGTTGTCAAGTTGACTATGATACAAACTTTACTCGTACTTGCAGTTCAGCGGGGTTGGTTTCTCCATCAGCTAGATATTAACAATGCTTTTTTTTCATGGTGATTTGATAAAGGAAGTATATATGTCACTCATTTTGGGGCTGAATGTTGCTAAATCTGATACAGGAAAAGTATGCAAGCTGCAGAAATCCTTGTATGGTTTGAAGCAAGCATGTTGATAGTGGTTTGCCAAGTTGGCTTCGATCTTACAAGAATTTGGATATACACAATATGGTCATGACCATTCATTATTTAGTCAATCATAATCTAGAGTTCAAACTGTTCTTCTTGTCTACGTGGATGATATTATCATTATAGGAGGTTCAATGCAGGCGATTACAGCGACCAAAACACATCTAGAGAATATACTAAAGCTTAAGGACTTAGGTTATCTTAAGTTCTTTCTTGATCTAGAAATTGCCTGGGGGGTTCTTTGACAGTAGTTTACCAAGTTGGCTTCGATCTTAGAAGAATTTGGATATACACAATCTGGTCATGACCATTCATTATTTATGCAATCATAATATGGAGTTCAAACTATTGTTCTTGTCTACGTGGATGATATTATCATTGCAGGAGGTTCAATGCAGATGATTACAGCGACCAAAACACATCTGGAGAAGACACTGAAGCTTAAGGACTTAGGTGATCTTAAGTTCTTTCTTTGATCTGGAAATTAAAATTTAGTTTCAAGATGATTTTGATGTATAGTTTTCTTTTGGTCTATGATGGACAGGAGCGTTGCCAGAAAATTTAATGAGTGGGGTCAATCTTTAATTTTTTAAATTTTAATTTCAATTTTTAGTTAGATTAATTTTTTTATAGTCAATTTCTAATTTTAATAGAGACATACATTAAAAATACAACAAATTATTAAATAATTTATCTTTAAATGGGGGCAATTGTCCCCACTCCACCTAGCTACACCCCTGGTGATGGAACCTTGAAATAAGAAAGAATATATAGACTAGTCTGCTTAATTGCTGTGTCTTTGTGACATTGTTCTTTCTATATGAACTTCTGGTACTTGTGGTTCCATTAGATGTTCCTGGCTGCAATCCACTTTGATTTTATTAGTGTTATCTGTCTTTTTAGGTAATAATGTTATCTTTTGAGGTTATTTGGGAATCGTGAAACTGTAAAATAGCATTTTGTTGAGTAAAATTGCCAAACTCCACAAATACTCGTTTAAATAATTTGCAAATGGTCCATTTTAGTTTGAAATATACCAAAATGATGATGATGATGATGATACTTCTCGATGTAAACAGTTTTCAAAGAGTAATAATACAGAAAGTATAATTGGATAAATTAGATGAATAATTTGACTTGATTAAAGTTAGATCCATCCAATTTTTGTCATGTTAATCAATGGTACTTCCAAAATTTTTATCTTTCAAAAAAGTCAAAATGGCTAAAACTCTAGTCTTTAGTCTCAAGACTATTTATTCCATTGTTGTCAAAGCGGATAGATAACAGCGGGGTAGCGGAGTGGGCGCAATTTAGTCTGACGCCGTGTTGAAGATGGAAGCCCAAATTAAAGCCCAAAATTGAAGAACAAATCAATTGAAGATCCAATCGATCCTAATTAGGAAGACTACAACGCGTAATCTCAATCCGCAATCTCAACTAGTCTCAATCCGGGCTACAATCATGCAATTCTACCTCAGCATATTCCTTAATGTCTATTTCCATATCTGAGCTAGATACGCAGCTTAATTCAGCACCGATTACTTCCTATTCTACCAAGATTGACGTGCTGGATTGCCAAATCCAATTACACCATTTCCCATTGTGAATTATTGTAATTAGCTGTACAATCTTCCTCTAGCGTGTATATAATTAGGCTGTAACCCAACTCTTGAATCAATGAAGCAAAGCTTTATTCAATTTAATTTAACATGGTATCAGAGCCAACCTTTTAATTCTAAAAATTAAGCCTCACGGCCTTATTCCTGTTCAATCTCTATAATGTCTCAGCTACTTCCACCGATGAAACACCAGAAATCTCTACTCCCGTCACTAACCCTGAACTCTTAAAAAAGATTGCTGAAATTGATGACAACACCAGCCTCAAAATCACCACCGTCTCTTTCAACAGAAAGAACTATATGTCCTGGTCCAAAGCCATCTTCATCGCACTATGCGGACGTGGTTGAGTTGGCTTCATCAATGGAGACTTACCTCCTCCGGTTGTAAGTGAACCACATTACCCCGAATGCCATATGTACGACCATCAGGTAATGTCATGGCTCTTAGACTCAATTGAACCCGAGTTACATTACCTCTTCAATTATGCTGCTAATTCAAAGAAACTATGGGATACCGTTAAATCTCACTACTCTCAACAAGAGAATGTTTATCGAATTTTTGAATTGAAAAAAGGTATTGCTGACCTTGAAAAGGGAGATAGACCCTTTGTTGAATTTCTAAGTAGGTTGAAGTCAATGTGGGAAGAATTGACTACCTTGAGACCCGCCACAACTGATCCTATTATGACCGGAAAAAGAGAATAGGAAGATCAAATTTTCAAGGTGCTTATGGGAATTGGACCAGATTTCGACACTCTTAGAGACCAAATCTTGATCGCGGTTGATCTTCCTTCCTTCAACACGGTGTGTGCCCGAATCCAGAAGGAAGAAACACGTAAAAAGGTAACATCATCCTACCAAAAAGGGGAAACCTCATCAGAAGCCCATGCCTTCATCAGTCAGCAAGACCCTTCTACCTTGGCTGCGAAGAGATTTTTGACTTTCAGACCCGGTAATCCCTTCAATGCGGACAAAGGTAAACCTCCAAAACCCAATTATATGTGCAACCATTGTAAAAAAAGTGGCCATACAGTTGACAAGTGTTGGATCCTTCACCCACACCTCAAGATTAAAAGAGACCAATTCAATCCAACAAGGCCCAATGCGCACTTCACTACTACTGGAGGTCAACCAAGTTCCTCAAATGATGCAAATTCCAACCTAGACAAATCCCATTCAATCGAGGACCTTGCTCAGAAGGTGTTTCTCCACATGAAAGGCAATATCAAACAAGACCCAACTAGCAAATCCTCGCTAAATGAAGGTAAAGAGGGTAAGAACACTAAATGTCTCACTGCTATCTGCAATTCTTCAGTTACTTCTGGAAATCATAATCAAACATGGATTATAGACTATGGCGCAAATGAGCACATGACCAATGATATGAATTATGTTAAAAATTTTACCAAGTTAAGTGATCATTCTATTCTTGTTGCTAATGGTTCTTCAATTCCTATCAAAGGTAAAGGCAAAACCAAGCTACTTAATTCTAAAGCCAGTCTCGATGTTCTATTTGTCCCAAATTTATCTAGCAATCTTTTATCTATTAGCAAAATCACTAAGGATTGGAATTGTCAATTCCTTTTTAGGATTGCACCACATTGAAGAAGATTGGTGAAGGACATGTTAGCAACGGCCTGTACGTGTTGAAGAATAAACCACAGGCTCTAGCTATTTGCGACTCAAAATCATCTCAATCATGGCATAACAGGCTAGGACATCCTAGCAATCCTATACTTGCAAAACTATTTCCTCATTTTTTGATTGGACATTACCATTGCGAAGTTTGTGTTTTGGCTAAACACAACAAACCTTTTTTAAAATTGTCGGATTCTACTTATGATTCTGCTTTTCAACTTATTCACTCAGACGTTTGGACTGCTCCTCAATTATCTTATGATGGATACAATTATTTTGTCTCTTTCATTGATCACCATAGTAGAGCTACATGGATCTATCTCTTAAAGCATAAGAGTGATGTTTTTCAAAAGTTCAAGGAATTTTATTCTATGATTTGCAACCAATTCAATGCGCATGTGAAAATTTTTTGGACTGACAATGGTACAGAATTTAAGAAGGATTTCAGGGACTTCTTGCTGAATCGGGGAATCATTTACCAAACTTCATGCACCTACACTCCATAATAGAATGGCATCACGGAAAGAAAGAATCGTCACCTCCTCAAAGTTGCACGAGCTCTGATGTTCAAGATGCACGTAAAGAAAGGATACTGGAGCGATGCCATTCTCACGGCCTGTCATCTAATAAATTGATTGCCTAGTGTTGTCTTGAATTACAAGTCACCAATTGAAATTCTTTTGAATAAAACTCCGGATCTATCTTACTTATGCATTTTTGGATGTTGTGCATATGTATAGGTACCCGCGGAGAAGCGCAATAAATTGGACAAAAAGTCAATTCGCTGCATCTTTGTAAGCTACTCTCCTACCCAAAAGGGATACGTGTGCTATTCCCCCGAACTCAGAACTAAAATTGTGTCCCGCAATGTGGAATTATTTGAGAATACTCCATTTTTTGTCATGGAGACTCCTAATAGGGGGAGAATCCAACTCCACACCCCAATTCACTGAGTAATTGTACTACAATTGAACCTGATTTTGGATCGTCCTTGCAGATCAAGCCAAATCAAAGACACAGCGCAGGATTTGATGAATTAGACCAGCGCCTTGAAGCACGTACTAAATTTGAAGCTACCCAAGAAGATCCACCAACCTTGGAATACGAAGAATATGTGCACTGGTCTGCTTAATTGTCGTTAGTTTGTTCTCTTTTTGTTTTTGGATGTATCAATTAGTCCATTTAGGTCTATTTGACTAGAAAGCAGCTTGAAGCTAATATAAATGGATATGATCATCTTTTTAGATACTCTTAAGTTAAATCATCCTTTTATTTTGTTAGTGTTGTTGTTGAGATTTATTTTGAAAACAGTAATATTGTGAAATCGCAAAATAGTTGTCATAATCACACCACTAATAAATTACCTAGTTGACTTACAAATGTTACAGGTAGTTTGAATTTCTTTGTTTCTCCTCGGCCTTTTTGGGGCATTTAAGTGAGAGGTAGTGGTAGTTAAGGGATTGAACTGTAATTATAGAGGGGTGTATAAGTAGAAGTCAATTTAAATTTAGAGGGCATTCCCGACATTTTATATGTAATTGAATTTGATTTCCCTCACAAATGACAAAATCAGCGGCCTCTCAGCTTGATCTTGCATATGAGCGGGAGCGGGCTGACGATGAGGAGATCCTTAATCTCCAAGAAAGTGTAAACAAGTGTACGATCATCTTCAAAACTTACTGACCCTAAAGCTCATCTGGTGAGACATTAAGTTCTACAGGTTTGTTAAGATTAAGATTTGTTTTGGTTTTTATAGTGAACAAATCGTTAACTTGTACGAATAAGTTGTATCTTATTTCTTGTAAAAGTGAATCGGGTTTCTTGAACTTATCTACAGGTTCACTAACTTGATAGCCTTGGACCTGAACCCTGAACCCTTCACCTTGTTTGTATACCCCTAACCACGTCCCAACACAGGGACCTGGTGGCTTAGTGTCCTGTCTTGAACACCCTGAAGTCTTCATGCTGTGTCGGATTTGATGCTTTTCGTATTGCCGTACCCAATCACCATCCCCTGAAGAACTTGGTTGTGGAAATGTGCAACCTTGTTGAAAATAGTGTCAGGCTTGAATGGGTTAAGTTGAGGAAGTTTATTTACACCGGTAAGGTGGCCAAGTTCAGGATGAAGAACCAGAGCGAACTCATCGGGGCTCACCTTGATTTCACGTGGCAGTCGGAGTTCATGATAGTATCTTCTCTCTGCAAGCTTCTGGAGCAGCTGGCCAACATTAAGATCTTGAGTTTGCAGCATTTTTCTTCAGGTAAAAGTTGATGTTAGATTAATCCAATCCTCATGAACTTCTGGTGCGAGCCCGAAGGAAGTGGAGACTTGTTAAAGGGAAAGAAGCGGACACTAGCTCAATGTACCTTGGGAGACGACAAGGTACTTCATGATGCATCAAATTTAATGTCGTTTCCTTAGCTTTCAACACATGCCCAACCAAGGTGGTCACCATTAATTAAAACCATAAATTTTTTGGGACATGATTTGGTGTTGTATGCCTATTGAACTATAGCACCATAATGGATCAAGCCCAAACTGTTAGATCAACAAAAAAAATTAATTTGTTGATCTAACAACTCACACAAACAGAGGACATTTTTGTCTTTTGAAAAAAAAGAAGGGAGAGAGAGAGAGGGGAGATTACGAGGAAGGAGAAGAAATGAGATTAAAGAAGAAGCAAGGAGAAGGAAGGAGAAGAAGGAGAGCTCAGGGATCTGCGGTACCTTGACGAACCTCTCCGGCAAGGACAATCTCGATGAAGGCATCCCAGAGTTTCTCCTTAGATTCTAAAATTGGAACTCCACCGGGATTATCACATTACTTGTACTGTTGATCGAAAATTTCATCGTGATTCCGAAATTATTGTTTAGATGTCATCATTTTCTCCATAACTTTTTCGGTGATAGATTTATGGTTTGTCGATAAATGAGTGGTTAATTCTAACAGTTTGCCCAAATTATCCAAATATTTTTCTAGTTATATTCAAAAGTTTTTCCAGTTATATTTAATGATTTTTTAGTGTATTTAACTGTTCGTCGTTCTCTCTGTGATGGCAATGAATTAATCAAATTGATTTAATAGTTTTGTGTATTTGATTCAATGATCTAATTGATATAATAGTTTGATATAATTGATTTGATTGAATTGGTATGTCTCATTTAATGGTTTAGTCTTTTTTTATTCAATAGTTTGGTTATTCGATTCAATGGTTTGGTCTGTTTTACTTAATATTTTGGTATGTTTGTGTAGTGGTTTGATTTATTTGATTCAAAAGTTTAGTCTGTTTGATTCAGTGATTTGATTTATTTTATTTAATAATTTTATTTGTTTAATACAATAGTTTGGTATGTTTGATTCAATTGTTTGGTTTCTTTGATTCAATAGTGTGTTCTATTTTATTTAATAGTTTGGTATGTTCGATGAAATATACGTAACAAATTACAAAAAATATTTATCAAAATAATTATATAATATTTTATACTGTCGAATATAGCAAGACAACCCATCTAATATAAGTAGACAAACTATTTGAGGTAATTGGCCAAACCATTGAATATAACTAGCCAAATGATTTGATATAACCAGGCAAATTATTAAATATGATTTACAAATTATTGAATATAATAGGGTAAACCATTGAATATAACTAGGTAAACTATTGAATAATCTTGGAAAACTATCTAAAAAATCGCTAGAGTTTGGGTGCTAGAGTTTGAACACCGATGGAGTTGTGAGGATGTCGAGGTGGGTGGAGTTCTGGAGCGATGAAGCCTTAGATTGACGAAGGAGAAACTCACCAGAATCATCATCGAAATCATCCTTCTCTGGTACAGTGGATCTCCGGATAGCGGGTCTCTGGTGCTCTTCTTCTCTTTTCTTCTCCTTCTTCCTCCTTCATCCTTTGTCCTTCTTCCTCGTACTCTTTTTTCTCTCTCTTTCTTTCTTTTTAATTTGATTGACTTTTGCCTAAATGATGACTATAATACCTTTACCTATAAATTACAATAACATACTATACTAGGTATTACAGTACCAAATTTGAACCTGAGTTTCTCAAACAATACTCACAAGATTAGTATCTAAATATCATGGATTACAACATTACCAATTACCAGAGTTAAAATCACATGCTCGAATCTTCTATTGTCGAAAGTGTTTGGCATGATCCACATAATGTTTATTATTGTGGTGCTTGATAAGCATTATCTAGATCGGTATAATTTTTGTGATTTGGTGAAATACAATATTTTAAAAAAATATAAATCACATAAGAAAAAATAACAATCATTTACGTTAAAAGACATAACAATTATATACATGGATCACATAAATCATTGGGTCATTATAATGATAGACAATTCTAATATGGCAATTCTAACAATTCTGATATGCGTTACAGGTTCGTGTGTTTTTGTGTTTGTGTAGACCTCTTTCATAATATGAAAAAAACGAGAGTCAATGCATGGTGTCAAAAAGAAAACCAGTAACAAATGGTAATAAACCAGTAACATAGGAAACTAAATCTGTATCATAGGATATTAAACCAGTAATACTGGACTTTAAACTAGTAACGTGGGACACTAAACCAGTATTCGATAAGAGAAAAACCTATAAAATTAGTTACTGGTGATTAGAACTAATGATGGTCAGTCAGTATTAGGGTTTTGGGAAAAAAATTGTTATTAATTGGAGAGAGAAAGTAGGTAATTAATGGGAGAGACAAATTAGGTAAGTGGTTACGATTTTAAATCTAAATTAGGTAACTAGTTGGTTACAGACAATTAATAAAGAGAAAGAAATTAACCAAATTAGTGTAATCAATACTCTTTTTGCATGCTCACATTATTCATAAGAATGGATTTCATATCAGCGGGTGTAGACTCGATTCAGGACATGTAAAATATTCTAAAAATGTCATAAAATATGTAGTGGTTCGATTTAATAATTTACTTAAAATAGTCTCAAATTATTTAAAAATGCTTAATTCTTTACTTAATTATAATAAAATAGTTTTTTTATTATGATAAAATATTTTGTCCAATTATAATTAAATAATTAGTTTAATTATAATAGAATATTCTCTATGAGAATGGTCGCGCATAAGGAATTACAAGACCAAATCGGGTCCTTGTATCACCCGAGGCGAACGGTCCCGCAAAGGGAATTACATGACCAAATCGGGTCCTTGTATAACCGGTTACCACCTTCCCGGACCTGGGTCGTCGGGGCTGTATCTCAACCCGAGCTGCAATTCCAAATTCAACAACTCCTCCCTCTGCTTGCCCCTTCCAGATTTAATTTTTTAAATATGAATAATCAACATTTAAGACGACAAAATGATTTTTTTCTATATTCCAGGTGGTCTCAATTAACTAAAACAATAAATTACTCAAACGATACTCACAAGGTTATTTGTATAACTATAAAATGAAATAGAACGGATGATTGAATGTTGTTAGAATCTCCACAATTTGATTGATATTTTATACTTATAAATTGTCAATTACACTCATAATTATCTATATGAGATTTTCTTCTTTCAACGAAAGTTATCAAGTTAAAAATTATATTGACTTTGATTCTTGTATCACGCCAAAAAAAACTTCGTGAGTAGAATAATAAACATGAGATCAACACACTCTTGATACAACGTTAAAATCTAGGGTGGCAAAAATACAAAAGAAACTTAAGTTATTGGCCCTTGTCATTAGGCCTATATCTGATAATATTTGCTCGGAGTTTTTCGCACATTCCATTCTACTTTATTGACTTTGAAGAAGTGGTTATTTTGGCCGAATTCAATTCCTACTTTATATGGTCATGACCTGGGATTATACTTAGATTCGATGGCGCCTTATTAGACCGGGGGGGCGATTGCCAAGGGGACAATAACAAGCATATTCACTATCCAGATGGGAGTGATAATTCGATTTGTACCATAATGTCATCGAGGTAGCTCTTTTTTATAATGTAAATACTAGTTATATTTATAATAATAAAGAAACTTACTTAAAAAACATAGTTCTATTGTTAATTATTTATAAAAATAAAATATGCAATGATTTTCAATATTTTATTATTTTATTATTTAGAAGAGCAAAAATCTTAAATTAGTCAATATTAATCTCACAAAACTTGAAGCCATTTCAAAGTTCTTTTGATCAGCAAAATTTGGACTGGTTGGTCCATTCGGGCAAATTTATAGACTTAACAGATTAAACCTTTTATTATATTCCAGATTTCTGAAGAGTAATGCTTATTTCATTTTATCTCTTCCGTAATACTGAATTTTATTGGTCTTAATATGCGTATTTCATTTTATCTTTGCGTCTTTCATCTTTCTATTCAATTGGCGTTCCTCATATTAACAATGTGGATTGCGAATGGCCCAAGTCTGGTAAACAAATATGGCTGAAAGCCATAAACTTCTAACACGTTGTATACCTTCAGCTAGATTGTGGCTTATCAATATCAAAATAATCGATTTGAGCATTATCGAATTTTGCGCTATTGTAAAGGAACATGAAAACTATTTATTAAGAAAGCTTCATTGCGTTCGTCACCGCCTTCCACTTCTATGTAAACGAGGACAATTTCTAAAGAAGAGAGAAGAAGATGGAGTTAAACTTGAACGAGGCATTGTTCGACGGACGCGACCAGTTCTCGTACTCCCTCCGGAGTGTCATCGGAATCAACCAGCCGGTAAACACTACTATATCAACCTCTCAATGGCGAGGCCACAGGATGACGAAGTTCCGTCAACAACTCCGTCGGCTTTGCAGTTTTTCGGGGAGTGAAGCACTTGGAACTTAACTTCTACGACCCTAGACGAGATCAAGGCCTCGTCATCTCGACCTGGCCCGTGTTTCCGCCTTCCCGAAGTAGCGTATCCCCACCATCAAAACCTTTATTTCCTAAAGATCACCTGGTGCAACTTCGATTTCCGCGGGGTCGTATCAAGAAAATGCAAGAAACGACTAAGTTATCTCGTATTTCTCAAAAAAAGTGATTCTGGTTTTTTTATTCAACTTGTTGTCTAGGTTGAAAAACTTCATGTCCCTGGAGAGCCTGAACCTCGCTTGGATAACCATACCCACACAAGAACTAAGGCTTCTTGCCCTATTTTGAACACCCTGACGCTTCGATTCTGTAATATGGTGAACAATTTGGATAACGAACACAATTAATCTACCCTCTGTTAAAGATTCCTACAATCAAAACGAAGAACATATCAATTACGCACACGAGCGAACCCTTAACAACACACCCGCACGTTCCCAATTGAGCAAAATAACAAAGAACGAAATGAAGCAAGCAAGTGACAACAAGATTTGGTAACCCGATTCAACCTATTATCTATATTCGAGAGCGTATCAAACCAGGAGAGGATTGTTTCATTCGATATGAGCTCTAACGTTCTTTAAAATGGAGATACAACTCAATAGAGGCTGCAATATCATTCAATGAAGAGTTACAATGCTTATATAGAGTCTTCAACAAGTTCTAACTTAATTAGGACTAATTAAGCAAAGTACAAGATTATTCTGGATGGCCTAGTGGTCACTGGAGGGTTCAGTATTATACCCAACGGTCGCTGGCCCCTCAGCCGAATTTTTATGTCTCTTCTTTTCTTCTTCGGACTTGCTTCATTTTCAAACTGGTCCATTCCCTCGAGCGACATATTAACCTCCCAAAAATATCGTTAGGCTCCATATTTCGACAATCTCTCACCTGGAGACTAACCTCTTCACTTAATCCATTTCCATCCAAAACACCTGTCACTTGGTGCTCCTAGGCATTCTCAAGGCTAGTTGAGGCTATGTTGAGCCTCAATTTCTTCAAGGTCACCACCTTGGTAATCATATCTGCATTATTTGCTTTTTTGAAACCTGTCATTCGATTGCTCATCTTTTACTGGGATGATTGTCATACTTCACTCGAATAATCTTATTCACTAACCATCCTTCTTTTGAAAGACTTTCTTTACTAATTGGCACTAGTCACCAATCACTAGGTAACTTAATTGGTAGGACTATTAATGCTTACTTTTTAGGTTAGTTGAAGCTCTCACTAGCTCCAACTTCTCCAAGGATCTTCTCCTCCTCAATCCTAAGAGATCACTCTCCTCTTGTCAAGGTTACTTGATGCTTCACTCACATTAATATATCTTGCACTCTTAGCCTTGTTCCCCACATCACATACGTCCTTCATCACAATACTTTGGAAGTAGTTGGGCATCTACTATATTACCTTCAATAGTTGCTTTGCCGAATTTCTCTCAAACCTTCTCATAACTCTTATTAGCCTTCGATCCATAACCTTGCATGCCACCTTCCATACTTCACATGACTACTAGCATAACCCTCTAGAGTCTTTTGCTTTAAAGCTCTCTCCTTACAATTTCGATACTCAAGCACCTCACGCCTGACCACACGAGCCTCCTAATTATACTTAGTATCTATGCTACTATGAAACTCTTCCCACATCATGTTGGTACTCAACAAATCCATCTTCTTAACTTTGGCAAATACTCTCTTGCACACAAGCTCACACCACTTTACACTTGTATAATCTCCTAGCTCACTATCACCTATCAATAAGAGATAGTAATTAGGGCAAGAACCTTTTTACTAGAATTCGGCCACAAAGAACCTTCTTGTTCCCATACTAGTTGAAAGTGTCTAGCTTGACAACATCAACACTAGATCCCATCTCATCGGACACGCTCACTTGGTATTTTAGCTTCTAAAGCTTGTGCTTTCCATTATATGTTGATCTCAAGTACCCCTTAAGATCATTCTCTTTAATAGAGGTCTTACGGTACAATGATTCTCTGAAGTATATCACTTATGCCAGCTCCTATAAGCCATTATGGACTAACTCGAGCCTTTGCTCCTTCGGAGCTCTTTCGCCTTTAGAGAAACTCACTCACTGCTACTACTTGCCAAGTACTTAATGCTCGCATAGACCAACTTCTACGATCTTCAAACTTGGTGGTTTTTTCGTAGAGCATAGCATCTTCATCCTTTTCTTACTCATATAACCAAGATGACTATGTCATAAATCCACTTCACCCAAGCCTCCTACAACATTGATGATATCTTGAGTACTTCTTGGTGTATATAAGGTTCATTCTTTCAAACCATGAGCTAACACCATAAGCCCCTTGATTATTTTCCATGATCTGTAGCTAAAGACCACCTTATAGCCTTCATCATCTAGCTACCTCACATATAACAAAATTTCTCTTTTGTCTGGGAATGTGTCTCACTCCCTTAAATACTAGTGTAGAGTTATTTAACATCTTGATTCATACTTATCCTATGCCCACAATTTATAATAGTTTATCATACTTGATCACTAGTATAAACCCTGCCAAACTTCTCTTGGACATAGTTCTCCATCACTCCTACCTCGCTGTACTAGTGGTACGAAGCTCCTAAATCCAAAACGTAAGTATTCAATAGACTCCATATACTAAGTATCAAAGCATCTCCATAGTCTTCTATTATAGCATTGTTGAAGAGTCCTTCCTCTTTGGTGCCTTGCAGTTAATTGCATATTGTCCATACTTGTCATAATTATAATATTAGACCTTGCTTATATCCTTCTTGGACTTTGACCTACAGTAATTTACTCGCTCCTTCTTAGACTCAGACTTTCCTCTATTACTTGTATTCAATGCTGAACTAGAAGTTAATTTGAACTCCCTCCTTTGAATCTCTTTGCTTATGATTAAGTCCATAACCTCATCCAATTTCAACATGACTTTTCCCATCGGGGTCCTCACATTTATGACTGTGCCATCCCAAATGTTGGGAAGAGAACTTAGAAAGATAAGAGCTTGTACCTCATCTTCAAAGGTGATCTTAACTGAATTCAATACTATTATTGTTGCATTGAATTCATTGAGATGCTTGGTCACCAATGTACCCTTTGCCATTCGCAAGTTGAACAACTTAAGCATCAGATAGACCTTATTTGCGACTTATGGCTTCTTGTACATATCAAACAACATCTCCAGTATCTCCTTTGTCGACTTTGTCTTCGTTGCGTGCAAAGCTAGGTTCTTCAATAGTTATAAGCGAATACGCTCATCGCCTTCCTATCTAGGAACTTTCACTCCTCCTCCTTTATGAAAGTCGACTCCTTCTCTTCAAGTATATAATGCAAATTCCTCCCGTAGAGGTAGTCTTCAATTTGCATCTTTTAGTAGGATTAATCCATCCCATCAAACTTTACAGTGGGATATCTCCTATCATTCATCATCGTAGCTCCTATCAGATTCTTGACCTTAACTCTGATACCAGTTGTTACAGATTTCTACAACAAAAATCAAGACTTCGCAAGTTGATTAAATTGTCGCTGAATCTAACTGAATCATTGTACGTTATATCTTTGTGAGTTTATGTAGTCTTGACGTTGTTGCTATATATAGGTGGATATTAGAATAAAAGAGCACACGTCTTGATGTGGGCTTGTCCAGATGAAAACTAAATCCATGATATTCAAAGAGGAGAACTCATTGAAGAATGCTCTCTCCAGGATAGCTGTATATAGATAATTTGCTCAAACTGTTATTATGAATATTCTTTTATATTTCAATAATATCCGATTAAAAATTTCATGTATGCTATATGTCATTTGCATATGCTTATGTTCAATTATTGAATGATAATAATAACTAATTAGATATAATATCCAACAAGTACTACTTTCCCCTACTACATCGAGAATTCAAATAATTAATGCACAACAATTAATAGCTTGTATTGTTCAACTTAGACAATTGTAGCTATAACTGTTATTCGTACAAAGTTGTTCCACGTGAGAATCAATAAAAAGTTACTTGAAAATTATAAGAGAGAAAAAATGAAATTGAATTCCTTGCTATGCTACTAGGATGAAAAATTATGCATTCGGCTGATTTATGTTTTGGATCCAGTGTCCTCGAGCCTTATTTAGCTTTGAGATGCGGATGAGCACAGTTTTGATCACCCTGTGAGGTAAAGATGACCAAATTCACGCACATGTATCTGACTTTATTTAATCTTACGAATGTAAGGACTAGGGGTAGGGTGAAATTTGAGTCAAACTTTAAGTTACGTTATGGTTCGTTTACATTTAAACACAAATTCTACTCATAAACCCTAAATTAAAATTTCATTAATAGATTTAAACTCATATAAATTAATAAATAAATGATCGGAGCTTGGTTCGGCTAGACAAGGTTCTAAGAATTATTTAATGACAAAATAATAATAAAGTTAGATGTTAGTGTGAAACCCTTGGATATAATGATACAAAAACAGAAGATATTACGCGCGAGCAACAATATCATCAAAGGCCGAGTGCGTCAAAAAATAGATTTGGCATTTATATTAATTTTGAAAATAAAAAAATAAAAAGATATTATGTTTTTGTAATACAGATTTGTAAAGAATGTTAGTAATCACAAAGCTAAAAAAAATTCTAAGGCTATGACAAAATAAAAAGCTTCCATTAAATGATTAACAAATTACAAATTGGAAAAAAATATTGTAGATAACAAAAATTAGAATTCAATTTTACACTGCCAAGCTGACAAAAAATTACGATTTTAATTATCATTACTAATCATTAGTTAAAATTAAAAGCGCTATTAAGATAATAATTTTACTAATCATTTAGTCTATACAATTTTTTCATTAGTTTTATTATTAGCATAATCATACAGATTAAGTTACTATATAATTATGTTATCAAAACATTATATGCAATTATTTTTGTAAACTAAATATTTTCAAAACATATTATGAATATCTACACATGATAAAAATAAATTAGCTAAATTAGTTATTACGGAATATTTCTATCTTAACTTTAGTGAAAAAGTAATAGTAACTCGTATGTCGTGACCTATAACCCTAACCTTCACCTTAATCATCAACCTAAATCCTAATAGTGCACTAACTCTAATCATAATAACCTAACCCTACCTAAAACTTTTCACACAGGCGACTCCTAAATTTTTATAACAAACCGTACGGTCGATCAACAGACAATTTTGAGAGTCCTCTTCATGTATTAATTTTGGGAGGCCCACCAGCATTGCCCCGTCATTGATTACCTTGACAGGGCACACTACAACTCTCGAGAAGGGTTCCCTCCCTTTATGCCAGCATCGAACATTTGATCAAGTCTCCGAGCTCGCTCCACCTTCTTGCACTTTTTCTTGAGCCACTTTCTTATTGCATTTCTTCCTATGGTACTTCTCAATCTCTCCATATTGCATTCCAGTTAAAAGAGTGATCATAATGTAGATGCTTGATATTCGCAACCACCAAATCTCAGCCCGTGTTACAACTTAGAACTCTTTGATCACTTCTAAGGTTAGTCTCTGATGTGCATTCGTTGTTCTCATCGCAATGCCTTGACTTTGTGCTTATCCTTTAAGGCACCACAATGTTGGGGATTGAGGGATCCAACATGGGCTAGCTAAATTCATGTAGTGTTTTCTTGACCTATTTTATGGTTGGGATAGCCAAGTTCTACAGGCCTTGGCTTGACCCACCTATTTGCTAAGGTGAGTCTGCTTATTTTGTGGGCCATCTCCCTATTTTTTAGTCTATTGTGGGCCTTGTCTTCTTTGAATCCAAGCATAATCACATGAGATTATTAGGAGAAAGGATTTGGTTGTTATTTGGTGGGCTTGTTTCTCACTAGGTCAATTTTGTTTCTCCTTCTATCTTTGGCGCTTCATGGCTCTTTTAGATTTCTTTTGGGCCTTGTTCCCTTTTTTATTTACGCCCAGATATGTACACATATCAGAGCAAAGGTTCAGGTTTTGGATAATGGGCTTGCTTCTATTAATCATAGAAATTTTTTGCCTATTCATTTTGATTCTATTAATCATAGAAATTCAATTTATCTTAATTCAATAGATATATCTTAATTCAATAGACTAGTACTTTACTATTAATTCTATCGAGTAATTCTATCTGGATAATATATAGAATGGAAATTCAAAAAACAAAAAACAAAATTTCTATTTTTTTTATTTTTTTAGAGAGAGAGAATTCGAAGTGAAGTGGGAGGTAAAAAAAAAAGCTCATTCAAGGATTCAAAATTGGATGAGACAAATCATCGAAAGAGAGGCATATGATATATGAGAGAATATATATCAGGTATATATACAGTTCTCTTGAATTGCAGAAAATATGAGTCCTTATTTTGCTTGTGGGCCTATAGTGTTTGGACTTTGGTATCCCCCTACTTAGGTATTTTGAGGTGAGTGGAATCGAGTCCATGTCTTTGGCATCCCTTGTTTGATTTTTTAGCTGTAAGTGGTATCAGGTCCTCAGACATTGGGTCCCTCTAATGGTCTTTGTGGTGACCGATATCTGTTCTCGGCACTTTTTGGTGGTGAACAATATTGCATCACATGGCTTTGGCATCCCTCCTCGGCACTTTTGGTGGTGAGCGATATCGGGTCTTACATGGGAGTCACTGATGCGAACACGCCTACGTCCAAACTACAAGTGCAAGAAGACTCACGTCAAGTGCAAGTGCTAGTTGGACCAATGACACGTGCAAGAGCAAGGAGGCTTCAAGCTGAACTTAGTTGCCTAATTTGGGAAGCTCATGAACGTGCCAACAAGTCCAAGGACGTGCATGAGGTTCATGCAAAGCCCATGTACGTGATAGAAGCTATTTTAGAAGATTCGCCACCTTTGCCTATTTAGGAAGCATGCAATGTCCTATTTAGTCCATGCACAATCTGATTTGGACGAGATCTTTCAAGCAAGCTTATAGCATATTTAGTTATATTATTTAGTTCTTATTTAGTTGAATAAAGAGGCTAGAATATGCTTGTTTAGGAGTGCAAGTTTCTGCCAGATTAGGAGAAGTTTTAGCCAGATTGCTTTTAGCTTATTTAGGAGTTATTTTACTTAGGAAAGTTTATGAACTTGAACCCTATATAAAGGGGCTCTGTATATTGGAATAACACACAATATCCTGAATAAAATTCGTCTTCTAGACGAGTGAGTTTGATAATTCTTTGTTGTTGCTTTGAGATGGTATGCTTAGCTGATCAAGCTGAGAGCACAGAAAGAAATATTAGTCCAACTGACTGTACGTAAATCGAGCAGAAAAAATAGAAAAAACAAACAAACCTTTTTGTCATTGTGACATCTGATTGCGTGTTCTGCACACTTGTCAATTTCTTCAGAATATGCATCCATATCAACCGGACGGAGTCCTCCGATCACACGCTTAGGAAATATGTTGACATCGAAACCCTAGCAAGCAGAACCAACAATTACTATGCGTTCAACATCAGGAAAACTATATTAATTAAAAAATAAATAAAAATTGGCCCTAACCTCGGATTTTTTGATTTGCTTGAGATATTGGCGGTACACTTTGTTCTCTTCTGCGCTAATGGTTTCGTCATCGCTGATGTCGACGCTGCTGACATCGTCGCGCTCGATGTCGTAGTGGCTGTCATCGTAACCGCAGCTTTCGTTGCTATCGCTATCGCTCTCGTCCATGATTTCCACCTGGTCGTCGATGCAGGCTTCCTCCAGCTTCGGCCTTTTGGGTTCTCTGTCGCTATCGTCCATGTCGATTCCTTCCTCCAGCTTCAGCCGTTTGGGTTCTAAACAAAACCCAAAATTGTGAGGAAAGGGGAAAGCTTTTTTTTTGTGTGTAAGTGGTTTTCGGCCGACTGGGCCGACTAATCCAGTTTGAGGGAGGTTCTGGAGTTAAGGTTTTATTCCTCTTCCAAGTTTGTTACGAGAGATCGAACCTTGGTTCGGCCTACCAAGTGCAATTCCTAGCACCACTCCACTAACAGCTCGTTGGTAGGGGAAGTTTATTTTTGTTTCGAACAAAGGGAACTTTTATGGCTAATTTTTTTGAAGGGGTTTAAAATAGATTTGATTAACCAAAAGGGGTTGTCAGAATTTTATTTATCTGTATGGGGTCGGTCCAGAACCGGAAAAATTTATGTGGGAATGGAATGCTCAGAACGGCATAAAATTAATCGGTTTTGAACCAAAATTGCATAAATGTTGCGGTTCAAGCGGCTGGAGAAGGACAGCGTTGGTTTCATTTAATCCCGAAAAAAAAAGGTGTGGTTTTCCCGATTTGAACCTCCGTTGTAATCGCCCTTGTAACCAATTGAGCTACTTAGAATACTTGAATATTATTGTGTAACAATTATTAAGATTTCTCTTTTTGTCAAAAAATGTGAAATAAATTACAATTTTGGAATTCATTAGAGTGAAAAGTCGAACCTCCGACCTATTCTGGTGTCACGCTACTTTCTGTAACCACTTGAGCTACTCAGACGTCTTAAGTATCGTCACTCTATAAATTTATTTAGAGTGATGTTTTTTGTCCGAAACCGTGAAATTATGCAAATTGTGTAGGACTTGGATTCGAAACTCCGACCTTCTATTCTCTCCTTTCGCGCTTTATAGCCAACTGAGCTACGCAAATTTTGTGATTTAAATTGTTAAAATATTACGTTTATTTATATTAATCCTTTATTTAAAACCAGCTTGGTTTTATAAAACCGTTGGCTGTTTTGATGAGAGATTTTTCAAGATGTAATTAAAATTTGGTTGACCCCTTCATTATTTTTGTTAGTGCACATGGAAAAAAGTTGGGAAACAGTTGGGCATTAAATTGTCCTCTATGTATTATCTTAGTCATATTATTTAACATACATTTCTCTATTTGCTTACCTGAGGAGAGTAAAAAGTTGCAACCAAGAGGAGCAACGAGCACAGCCTCACAATTGGACGGACCAGCCTAAATTTAATCAGGTAATCTCCTTAAATTCAATAATATTTTGTTGTATAAATTTATTTTTTCATGGAAAAAAGGGGTGGTGAAGATGATAAAACGGTGGTCAGCGGTATAACTAAAGCCTATGCCGAGCTGGCTGATGCCCAAAACCTCATAATTTTGTGCGGTTTTGAACAAAAACAAGATAAATATGCAGTTTTGGACCAACCGAAATCGCATAAAGTTTTTCGGTTCTAGACCGAATAAAATTCTGACAATCCCTTTTGGTTAATCAAATCCACTTTAAAAACCACAAACCCCACCCCCCGTCCCCCCTAAAAAAAAGAAAATTAGCCATCTTTTATGTATTTAAATATTCGATACTCTAATGGATTATAACAGCTTCATCCTTCTTTTTTTTTATGTTCATATTAGTCCCTCAACTTTTACGCTTTCCGAGGAATCCACACGACTTTATTATTTTTTATATTGTTTCGTTTATATAAAATACTTCAGCTTTGCGGTAATTGACATGTGGATTCGCTGGTTTAGATTTTTCAAATCGGTTGACTGTTCAGCGAGTCAAAATATTCTGCACGTGCATTTCACAATGCATTTTTTTATAAAATTTTGGTGTATTTGACTTCTCTCTCTCCGGTCTCGAAATTTTCTGTCCCGTGAAAAATAACATTTTTTCAGTCTCGTGAGCGTTCTGATAATAATTTTCTAAGTATTAAATGTTGAAATTCTGGAATTGTTTAGGTAATTAATCGTAGAGAAGATAAAGGACTGAAAATAGTATTTTGGAAAAGGTTGGCAGTAAATTGAAAAAGGGAATTGAGACTTGAATCTTTACTGCATGTTGATTAGTGTTGTACAATCGCCTATTTATACAAGAAATAAAATATTCCTATCGTTGTACGAAATAACAGGTGTCGATTATTCAGAGGACGCCGCCACTCCTCCGTTGGGATTTGAGCCAATGATTGCGGAGATCATTCCATGTGTCAGCCGTCAGCGATAATTGGTTACGAGGAATCTTAGGGCAAATATCCCGGAGAATGTCCCCTCCGATATTTTGGATAAGAGCTCCAGCTGTCCCATTTAAAAGCTTTTCTCTCTCCATGCGCTGGCTTCACTATTGGGCTTTGTTCTTCCAAATAGGCTGGCACTGGTAATTGTAACGAGGCCCGTGAACTATGTAATGTTGATACCCCTCCTCAAGCTGGACTATGGATATCCAATAGTCCAAGCTTGGACACATAATGTGTAAACTGAATCGCAGAGAGAGGCTTGGTCAGAAGATTAGCTGATTGTTCATGTGCCGGTATGTGAAAGAGTCGAACAAGTCCACTTGCTACCTTCTCCCGGACAAGGTGACAATCTATCTCAATGTGCTTGGTTCGCTCATGGAACACGAGATTCTCGGCTATATGTATCGCTGATTGATTATCACAGAAGATGGATATTGGTTGACCATACGAGATCCTTAAGTCTTTAAGTAAGTAAGTGATCCACTGAATTTCACATGTCAATGAGGCCAATGCCCGATACTCTGCTTCAGAGTAGCTACGCGAGATAGTCGTCTGCTTCTTTGATTTCCACAAAATGAGTGAATTCCCAATGTATACACAGTAGCCTGTGGTTGAACATCTAGTGTCCGGGCATCCAGCCCAATCAGCATCACTATATCCGGTCAGACGTAATGAGTTATCTCGTGGAAAGAACAGACCTAAGCCTGGTTGACCTTTGATGTAACGGAGCACTCTATGCACTCCTTTGTTATGCACGATGCATGGAGCTGTCAGGAATTGGCTTAATTGGTGTACCGCATACGCAATATCTGGGCGTGTATTCGTCAGATACAAGAGTTTTCCAATCACCTGCCGATAAGCTGTTGCATCATCCAAGAGTGGGGAATCTGCAGAAGCACTAAGATGAAGATTCTGAGCCATCGGAGTGTTCATGACTTTGCAATTTTGAAAACCAGAATCTGCAAGTATGTTAACAGCATACTGTCTTTGGCATATGTGAATTCCAGATTGAGAACGAGCCACTTCCATCCCGAGGAAAAACTTCAACTTCCCCAAGTCTTTGATTCGTAATTTATCATTCAAGAATTGCTTGATTCTTGAATTTGAGGCAATCAGTTCCCTGTAATAATTATATCATCTACATAGACAAGTAGATATGTAAAATTCCCTTTGTTGTGCAGTAAGAACATGGAATAATCAGAAGTAGCTTGTCAAAAACCATATGTAACAAGTAGAGAAGACAACTTTTCGAACCATTGGCGGCTTGCTTGCTTAAGCCCATAGAGTGACCTTTTCAGCTTGCAGACGTGATTGCGAGGAGCAGAAAAACCCGGAGGTAACTCCATATATACTTCTTCATGTAATTTGCCGTAGAGAAATACGTTGTTGACATCAAGTTGCTCCAAATGCCAACTCAGAGCTGCTGCAAGTGCTAATATGACCCGTACTATGCTCATTTTAATGTAATCGATTCTATAGGCTTGAGTGTATCCTTTTGCAACTAACCTCACCTTGAATCTTTCGATGCTCCCATCTGCCAATCTCTTTATTTTGTATATCCACCTACATCTGATGGCCCCCTTTCCTGTAGGTAGAGGTACCACGTCCCATGTCTTGTTTGCCTCCAGAGCATCAAGTTCTGCTTTCATAACTTCCTACCATTGTGGTAGTTGTTATGCCTCGTTGTAAGTTGTTGGTTCTCGAGCACTATCTAGTGCTATAATAAAACTTCTGTGATTCTGACCAAGATATTTATTGGTCATGACAGAGGCAATGGGATAGAGTGCAGAAGTACTTACCTGACCTCGACCTTCTGTTGATGATGGGCAATGCTGAGAGCTGCAGATGGTCTGGAAATAGTCTTGGAGGTAGGCTGGTGGTTGTCTAATTCTAGTGGATTTTCTGAGTGTATCAGGTGGAGGTTAGTTTGGTTCAGAAATCAGAGATTCATGTGTGTTATCTGGTTGGTTTTTTGGTGTGGGAAGGATTTCTGGTAATGGATCAATTTCTTCTGCATCAAGATCAAGTGGAGTGGTAGATGGTGGTTGATTGTTTTCACTGGTCTGAGATGGCAGCTTGGTTTGAAATGGAAAAACGTTCTCATAAAATGCCACGTCTCGAGAGCAAAACACCTTTTGATTTTCAAGATCATATAACTTGTAACCTTTAATTCCTCCTGGATATCCCAAGAACACGCATTTCCTTGTTCGGGACTCAAATTTACTTGATCATAGAACCACTGTAGCGTAGCATAGACATCCAAACACCTTGAGGTGTGAATATGATGGAAACTTCTGATGCAATACTTCGTATGGCGTTCTGTCTCTTAGTGAAGTGGATGGTGTGATATTGATTAAATGAACTGCGTGCAAGATACAAGAACTCCAGAAATCAATCGGTAAATAAGCTTGAAATCGTATAGCTCTCGCAACATTAAGAATATGCTGGTGTTTTCTCTCCACTCTTCCATTCTGCTATGGAGTGTATGCACATGAAGTTTCATGTATTATTCCCTTGCTTTGGAAGAAAGATTGTATGAGAAACTCTCCTCCTTGATCAGATCTAATCACTTTTATCTTTGTTTTAAACTGTCTCTCTATCATCAAGCAAAAACTTTCAAGATTAATTAACACTTCTGACTTCGCCTTCATAAGATAGACCCAAGTGGCCCGAGAATGATCATCAACTATGGTGAGGAAAAACTTAAAACCATCATAAGAGGGCCTGGAATACGGTCCCCATACATCCACATGTACTAAATCAAAACAAGCTCTAGCAACATTTGTACTGATCTTAAAAGGTAGTCTCTTCTGCTTGGCAAAATGGCAGCAGTCACAAGGTTCTTCTTCGGCAACTGTAATGGATGGCCATATCTTCTTTAGTAATACGAGCCTGGAGTTAGGAATGTGTCCCATTCGGCAATGCCAAAGGTTGAGGTTGTGTTGGATGTAGTCAGAGGTTATGTTGGTCAAGCAGGTTTGGTTAAGTTTGGAAGATTTGAGGAGGTATAAACCACGCAAAAGCTTAGCATTGTCAATCATCATCTGCGTGGTAAGGTCCTGCAAAGTACAATATACAGAGATGAATGTCTGTTGAATTTGCTGATTATTAGTCAACTGACTCATAGATAACAAGTTGAAAGCGAAATCTGGAACATAGAGCACATCATGAAGGATCAGTTATGCAGATAATGTTACACTTCCTCTACAAGTGGCCCGTATTATCGATCCATCAGGCAGAGTTACTGCGACAGGTTCTATGTCTCTGATTTGCGAGAAAGATTCTAAAGAATAAGATACATGTGCGGAAGCTCCTGAATCAACTATCCACCATGATGGATCCAGTTTTACTTGCCGTGACTGCTGCAAACTACAAATATAGAGGGTACCTGCAGAGTTCAGTTTACCATTAGATAAATGAACAAGAGAGTTAGCTTGTGCTGATGATGATGCGTCTGTTGCAGTCCCTTGTGAGAAGTTCTTCTTCATCAGCGAGATCAGCCCTTTCATTTGCTCATCTGTGAAACTAAAATTACTGTTAGATGGAATCATGGGCTCAGCTGGGACCATTACGTTTACTTGCTCTGATCTGGGTCGTGGTTTCCAACCAGGCGAAAATCTATGGAGCTTGAAACACTTTTCGATAGTGTGACCCTCTCTATTGCAGTGTGTACAGTGCGGTCTCTTTGATCCAAAATGCTTCACTCCATGAGGTGCAGCAAGAGTCATAGTTGCACTCTGATTTACTTGCGATGCAAATGTTGCAGGACCTACATTTGTCTTGGGCAAGAATGGAACTTCCACAATCTGCCTTTCATGTTGACTTACTAAGTACATCACACGTGTCATGGTAGGGAGTGGATCTAACATTAAAATCTGAGTTCTAATGGCAGCAAAATTATCAATTAACCCCGTGAGAAATCCCATTATGTGATCTTGTTCAACTTGTTCAACTACTTTAGCAATAGCAGTGCGGGTAATATGAGCATTAGCCGAGCAAGTGCAAACTAGAATGGGCCTAAATTGAACCAGTTGGTCCCAAAGTGACTTGTATCGTGAGAAGTACTCATTTACGGAGAGTATACCTTGAGTAAAGTTTGATACCTCTCGCCTCAGATTAGCAATCTTCACAAGATCTCCTTATCCGAATCGTTCCTTGAGATGCTCCCACATATCGGCAGCTGAATCGAACCAAAGAAGAATTTCTCCCAATTTTGGCTCGATGGATCGAATGAGCCATCTAATCACCAATGTGTTGCAGCGCTTCCACGAGGAAAACAGAGGACTTGTTTGAACTGGAGCAGGAATGGTTTTGTCAACAAACACGAGTTTATTCTTGGATTCGAGGGATTGACTCATCGCACGAACCCAGGAATGATAGTTCTTCTCATTGAGAAGAGGAGTGACGAGAACTTCAGCCGGGCTCTCTCCCGGGTGCACGTAAAAGGGGTTGGTGAATTCACCAGATGGAACCCTTTGAACTGGATCTGTGATAACGGTACTTGCAGGGATACCAGCTGCAGTAGTTTCTTCTGTGGACATGACTACTGAGAAAAGAGGGCGTTTGTGGGTGAAGTTTTAAGTGGAGTTGGTGCGGAAAGAATGGAAGGTTTTATAGCTCTGATACCATGTTGAAATTCTGGAATTGTTTAGGTAATTAATCGTAGAGAAGATAAAGGACTGAAAATAGTATTTTGGAAAAGGTTGGCAGTAAATTGGAAAAAGGGAATTGAGACTTGAATCTTTACTGCATGTTGATTAGTGCTGTACAATCGCCTATTTATACAAGAAATAAAATATTCCTATCGTTGTACGAAATATACAGGTGTCGATTATTCAGAGGACGTCGCCACTCCTCCGTTGGGATTTGAGCCAATGATTGCGGAGATCATTCCATGTGTCAGCCGTCAGCGATAATTGGTTACGAGGAATCTTAGGGCGAATATCCCGGAGAATGTCCCCTCCGATATTTTGGATAAGAGCTCCAGCTCTCCCATTTAAAAGCTTCTTTCTCTCTCCATGCGCGGGCTTCACTATTGGGCTTTGTTCTTCCAAATGGGCTGGCACTGGTAATTGTAAGGAGGCCCGTGAACTATGTAATTTTAATATTAAATAGTTTTAAATTTTTTAGGATTAAGAATAATGTTCTTTTGTGGTTTGTATGAGTTCAGTTAAAATACTTTATTCTTTTTTATATTGTTCGTATACATAAAATACTTTAGCTTTGCGGTAACTGACGTGCGGATTGCATGACCACCAAATCGGGTCCTTCCCGGACCTGAGTCGCCGGGGCCGTATCTCAAGCCGAGCAGCCCTTGCATATCCGATTTGCAATTCCAAATTGAACAACTCCTCCCTCTGCTTGCCCCTTCCAGATTTAATTTTTTAAATATCAATAATATTCATTTAAGACGACAAAATGATTTTTTTAAAAACCACAATTGCCTCTATATTCCATTTTACGAGGAGTTGTAATTTATCATTATATCTCACAACGAAGGTGGTCTCCATTAACTAAAACAATAAATTACTCAAACGATACTCACAAGGTTTTTTATATCAATGTTAAATGAAATAGAATGGATGATTGAATGTTGTTAGAATCTCCACAATTTGATTGAAATTTTATACTTATAAATTGTCAATTACACTTTATAATTATCGATATGAGATTCTTTTCTTTCAACAAAAATTATCTAGTTAACAATTATATTGACTTTGATTTTTGCGTCCTGAAAAAAAAAGTTGTGTGAGTAGAATAATAAACATGAGATCAAATCACTTTGATATTACATTAAAATCTAGTGTGGCTAAAATACAAAAGCAACTTCAGTTATTCGCCCTTAACAATAGGCCTAAATCTGATAATATTTGCTTGGAGTTTTTCGTACATTCCATTCTACTTTATTGACTGTGAAGAAGTGGTTGTTTTGGCCGACTTCAATTCCAACTTTATATGGTCAAGACATGGGATTAGACCTGGCCACGAATCGAATC
>SOPF01027660.1:356758-386468 GCA_012979155.1 Hypericum perforatum | reverse complement strand
GACACTTACCCCTTACAAAATCTATTTCAGGTTCCGAAGTGCCTTAGTTGCGTCAGAGTCTGGAGTCCGTGAGTCGAGCCCGTCTCTTCTGTTCGAGGGGGATATTTTTGAGGTCTCCAGTCTAGTGCCGTTTTTGTACACTCGGTTAGATGCTCCGTAGAGGTTTTGCGATGTTGATCCTAGTTTCCGCTTTTGGATTGTCCCTTTGGAGATGCTTTGTGCATATGTACGATGTTTACGATATGATTTCCGCATGGTTGTTTCCGATGTATGTTTTGAGGTTTACGATGATGGTTTTATCCATCTTTGCTTCCGCATGTTTATACGATGTGAGTTTTTCATGGATCGCATGTGATGATGTGTGAGGCTTGCTAGGTTGCACGTTTGCGAGGTATGCTAGATTGCACTCACGTGTGTGATGTTTGTGGTGTGGCCTAGCGCCGGTCACCGACCTTTGCGCGGGTCGTGACACTGATGCACCGGAACGAACCCGGGTGCGTGGTGGGGGAGCACATGCACGTTCTTGATGATCCCATTTTCTAGGAACTGTTCTGAGGGTTCAGGGTTTTGTTTTGGCGAATTAATAGAATGAGTGACGGAAAGGAAATGAGAGAGAGGATATGTATTATATACTAGAAAAAAAGGCGGATTGAAGATTAAATAAGCATGAAATGGACACCCATACGTTACGTGAAACTCCCATCGGAACTCAGCGAAGATTCTTGACTCTTTCTTCGGAGTTGTAAATATCTATCCCTCTTATTTTAAAGATTTGTCTTTTTTCGGAACAAATTGTTTTATAAATTTATTTGAAGTAATATCTTATTATCAATCTATTCAAACTATATTAAATATACACAAATTTTATTGAAACGTCACAAATGACAAGTAAATATAGCAGGTGAATTTTGTTTGAGAATTTTACGAAATTTTTGGGGTATAAGTTTTAAGTTCTGACAGCGTAAATAACAATGTCTCAAAATTTACTTCAAAAACATTTGACTTTAAATCTCTCACATATTATAAACAAGTTACGATAATCGTAAAGCAATATCAATTTTAACATTTTTATCAGACTAAAATTTTAATATTACTATTCATCAACAATAAATTACGTAATCAAATGATTTGATACATATTGGAATCTCTATGTCTAACACTTGTATACATCACACGCTCGCAGGAAAACTCAATATTGTATACATTTCATAGAACCTTTTTTAAAAGAATTGTTTTAGTAAAATATTGTAGTAGAATTACAAGAGGCCGGTCTTGTGGTCCATTTGCTGACAAAACTAGAGTGTCACAATTTCCAAATTTGATGAATAAGATACCACGACTCTGCTTTGTTTTCCCCAGAGATATTTAAGAGCCGATTACAATTTCCCATCACAACATCTCAGTCTATTCATCTTCCACCTGTCCTTCACTATTACTTTCTCTTTCTTGGATAAGGTCGATCAGTTGAAAATTGTTTCGGCGTATTAGGTGCCTATAGGCTAGAACTAGGAAATAGATAAACTCCACCCTCCAAGTGTACCACTCATCAAAATGGACCCATTAAATTGGCGATCTTTTTGTCTAAATTAATAGGTATTCGGTCATAACTCATAACTGTACCAATTTAAACAAATTCAAGTGGAAAATGATTTATAAAATTAAAAAGTATAGTTATATTTTCAAAATTTTAAACTTACTTTAAAAAAATGTAAATCTGAACATTATTGATGTAAGTATTTGGTTCTATCAGATTATCCATCTTTGCAAATGGGTAATGACACCGATTGTCCAAGCGATAATTATTATGTTCGCGGCAAAGATTTTACATGATGGACCCATACCACACGTCTTAGTTTTTGGACCATTTGCTTACTAATTAATGTTTGGTGCGCGACTGTTAATTTTGTATTGTTTTGTTAACATTTCTTTGATAACCAATCTAAATTTGAATAGGTCAAGTTTTAAATAAGACATAATATTCCTGCTAAATTTTTATACAAATTTACCTCATAATTACTATCAATTGTACTAAACACGTAAATTACTTCTCCGTTAATTCATCAAGGTTCCCTGTTGCCTTTTTTTATATTAAAAAAAATCGTTACTCATTTAATTCCTTGGTGCATAAAAGAGTAGTAGCTCTGGACTCTCCACCATAACTAGCTTTGGGTCGGCGAAGTGGGCCATCAAGCAAAGGAACAAGATGCCAACGATAACGGCCCAACATGGAGGAGCAGGGCCCACACTACCAATTGTGTGCTTAAACTATCGCATCTTTTCTAACCCTGGGCCCACAAAAACTGGGAATAAAACATCGAAGGGCGAAACAGCAAAACACGGTACTGTCCCTGGTGAGAAGCTGACAGAGATATTGAATCCACTTGTTGGGAAGAATTTGTGGTCCGACTACTCGAGACTCAACTCATAAAACGTCCTCGCCCAAAATCATCCTTTCCCGCAGGGATAGAGATTTTTCTCCTCAACAATATTGGTTAAATCTAGCAAAAAATTTTGAATATAAATTAATGGACTCAATTAATTTCATTAGATATTGTATCATAATACATGGTTGTAAAGTAGTATTCCTACTTCGATTTCATAAGGTTGCTGTTCCAAACATTCAAATAATTTCTTTAGTTCTAATTCCTTTTTTGTATGATGATCTTTGTTCATCACTTGATGTAAGCCAGAAAGAGAGTACTTTTCGCAGAAGAGAGAGAGTGGAAGAAAGGAGTAGACTAGAGGTGTTTTTGGTTCTCTTTCTAAGTGCGTAGATGAGGAGAAAGAAAGAGAGGAAGAGAGGAGTCGAACAAAGGAGGGGTCGAGGAAGGGAGGCACGTGAGACTTCAATACTTACAAATGAGAGGAACGAATGACACCTTAATGTTATGAACAGTAAGAATTGCATTTTACATTTGGTCATACAAGGACCACGAGATAATTTTAACGAACATCGATGATCGGTAATATTCTAAAAATTTGTGGTTTATTACCTTCCAAATGTAAGCATGGAGAAATTATTTATATCACAAGTGAGAAAGTTATGAATATGGCATTGTTTCTAGAGTAAGACATGCAAATGTAACAGAATATGGTAATCGAGTGGGTAAGAACCGTGAGATTAATTTAGATAATAGTATAAGATCAAGTGACCAAATAGTAATTAAACAATTTAGGGTTAGAACTTATCTATATAAAGAGAATGAGAAAAGAAAACCCTAAAAAGGTGAGGGAAAGAAAGAAAATTCGTAGGTCCCAAAAGTAGTTATCTTTGTTTATAAAATCCGATGGCTAGTAGACCGTAGTTCGTGCATACTATTTAAGGGGCTACCGGGTAACCTGAGGTATGTGCAATCAAATGGACAAAAAGGTACATGGTCTATCTGGGCTTGTGGAAGGTAGTACTCCTGCCTAATGGGCCATTAGGGGAAAAGAGGAGTACTTACCAGTGGACCACAAGAATCCCGACATGAGTGAAAGGACTTTGGAGCTCTGTAGTGTGATTGTATTGTGATCATTGTTGTGATCGTTATTGTGATCGTTACTGGGATTGATATTGTGTACATTAAGAATGCTAATCGGTGTTTCTTTCGTGATTGTTATTATGGAATGTTAAGAATGCTATGCTGTGTTGTGAAATGATTGAGATGTGTTGTGAAATGATTGAGAAGTGTTGTAGCATTTTATTACATTAGTGAGCTAAGTTAGTTGGATAAGTAACCGCTATTCAGTTTTGATAAGCTCGGCCGTGGACATCTGTTCGTGATTTTGTTACTATGCAATGTTTTACATGCTCAGTTTTGTCAAGTTTGAATTAATGATATCTCTTATACGTGTGCTTTTGATTATAGAGTCTTATTGTATGCAATTTGATATGAAGCATGTGATATTTATTTGATGCATCTTTTACCGACTTACTGAGATGCGTATCCTCATTAATGTGCGCTGCTGTCTTAGATAATTCAGGGGCTAGCTGCTAGTGAGGACTAGAGGTGAGGACATGTATCATTACATATTTAGCATTTTTAAGACCCTCTGCATTCACTTCTACATGTACTTTATATTTAGACTTGAGACTCGATTGTAACTTGAGAACATAAATGGCCTTACAGAGATTTTTACTTTGTGGCGGTTGACATTCCTAACATTCGGGGCGTGACAAGTTAAATGGTATCAGAGCATTATTATAAAAAAAATCAAAACTATCCACTTTCATATTTGCATGCATGTGAGCAATCCTGGGGTGTATTAGGGGGGTTAGATTATTTTCGGTAGAAAGTTATGTGAAACTTCTCGCATGATTTTTTGCGTCAAAACTACTAGAAACTTTGAACAACCATAATTTTTGACTTGTTTATCTGATTTTCTATTATAATATCTTTTCGAAAAGAGAATTGCAAGATCTACACGTGTTCCAACTATGCTTGGAACGATTGAGTTTTATGGTCAAATTCGCAACCGTTCGAAAGTTATAGCAATTGAAAGTTTTTTGCCATATTTTTTTTATTATTATTTCGAAGAGATTTTTAGCTTCTTCCTGAGCTTTTTAGACATTTAAGCATGTTTGGAAGACTTATAAATTGGTTTCTTTATGCACGGTGCTAGCCAAAGTATTAATTGAGTAATTTCGGTAAATTATGTGATTCATGTTACTTGGAATGGAGTGATGTTATGATTATGAGATGATTTGCCAATTTACTAGATCAGAATGGACTAATATTGTGATTATGTTGATTAAAATTCTAGTTGACAAATTTATGATACTGTTATTATGATTATATTGTGTTTGTAGAATAGTGCATATAATGAATGTCATCGATTACAAATAAAATTTATATATATATATATACATGCAAATATGATTACGTTGTGTCCTGCGAATTTGATTAGTTTGTTGATTTCATATGGTTTGTTGATTGATATGGATATGTTAGTTAGATATGTTTGTATTGTATTAACTGCAACAAGTTATTTTGTCATATGCTATGTTTTGTGGTGGTGTCGTAGAACAGAGAATTGTCATCGTTGTTATTTACTATTGCCGTACATGATTTTGGTGATATGCTTTTCTGTAGTAGGTAACCTGTGGATGAACATGCCAATATGAATTTAGTAATTATTAGTACATAATTGTTGGATCAGAGGGTTAATTATATGCAATTTTGTGAGGACTGTTCATAATTTTGGACACGATGCCGTAAGTTGATAATTTTGTATACATGCTCTGAGATTTGGCTGTAGGACTACTTCAATTAGATTTCAATTCTTATATATGGTTTATGGTTAAATGTTAAACTACGGAGTGAAAGAATATAATATATATATATATATAGTATTAATGACGTAATCGTAGGAGTGAAAGAATATAATATAATATATATCAATGAAATAGTTATAAAACTTCATTGCGATGTGTAAAACTTAGAGAGATCTTCTATTAGAGAATTCTATAAGAGCGTAGATTGAATATATAAAAAAATTATATATATATATATATATAAAAGTACGTATAAAATTAGAACACATTTATTGAGTTTTTCCAATATTGTTAAGTGGCAGTTAAATAATAAATGGATAACGTGATATGGTAAGTTTAATTTTTTTGGGAAGAGCTTCTTTATGTCTTGATAATATGTACATGACTTGACTATGGTTAACCTTTCGTAAGAGAATTATTGAATATATAATCGTAATATTGTTTTATTTAAAATTTTATACAATGAATATTAAGTGTATATGTAGAATGCTTCAATCATTAAAAGAAGTGGCAACTTCAATGTTAGAAACTATCAAGTAGAAAGAATGTCCATTTTTACTTTTTAAAGTTTGAGGACAAACTTTCTTTTAAGGGGGAGAGAATGTAAGAACCGTGAGATTAATTTAGATAACAGTATAAGATCAAGTGACCAAATAGTAATTAAGCAATTTAGGGTTAGAACTTATCTATATAAAGAGAATGAGAAAAGAAAACTCTAAAAAGGTGAGGGAAAGAAAGAAAATTCGTAGGTCCCAAAAGTAGTTATCTATGTTTATAAAATTCGATGGTGCAATGTTAACGGATCGACACGAAACTTTGGAGTTCCTTTCCTAACACCATGGGCAAGATTCTGGACGGTGGAGATGTTGTTTAAAGATGTTTAAGGCTTTCTGCACAAATTAACTTTGACAACTACGAATTTGGATGAAATAGAAAGGTAAGTCGGTTTTCATATTATTTGTGTTATGTGTGATACCCTATAATTGTTATGAACTGCACTAATACTTGGAACCCAGAAAATGCCCCTTTGATTTCGTGTAGCTTCTTCTGGAACCTTGTCTATACTTTAATTAATTTCTTGATCCACGTGATTTTATTACATGGCTTTGTATTTGGGATTATAAAGTGCGATTATTGGACAATATGCAACGAGACTATAATAATGGTGCATGAACATGGATTAAAATCAAAAGAATGTTCGATCAAGTGCAAGTTAAATTCCTAGCACAAGATTATTAAAATAATATGATTAAGTGCTTTGGTTTTCTGCGATGTAATTGAAACGTGATATTGCATGCGAATTGTAACTTGAAATTAATTAACAAATAGGGATGGTTGTTTACAAAATCGGTGAGCTAGATTTATGTTTAAGAATCCTCACAAAACTTGATAGAAATATGTGCTCTGTGATCATATGAAACCTAATCGGTGATTTGGGAATTGTAACAATGATTGAAATATAAGTTAGTGGCATGTTAGAATTATTTATAAAATAGTGTGAATTTGATTTCGTATCATTGCCAGTTGATTTGTGATTCTTGATAGTTATTTATTGTGTTACAATGAGTTGATTGGTATGATATATTATTATTGAGAGTGATATTCATGTATGATTTATTTGTTATGATCTATTTGTCTGCGACCGTGTGTTAGGTATGAGAATATGGATATATGTAGCTTTGTTGTTTGCGAATGTATAACTATACTAAAATAATGAATAAATCCTTTTGTGAGCAATTGTAGCTTATGTGGGAACAATACTGTGAAGTAGACAGGGATAGTTTTGGATTATCGTAAGTTGTCAGCACCAATTAGTTGAACGTGGTTCATTGCAGAAAAACTTGTATTGAATGTTATGGATTCGTGTGACCATTTTTGATTTTGGATTATTGATTTCAGATTGTGATTTGGATTGTTGACTCGGAATTTGGATTTTGGATTGTTGAATTGTGTTGTTGGATTTCTGATTTTAGATTGGCGTAAGTGGATTCTGTTCTTGTTTCTTGATTGGTTGATTTCGCTGTCTTGTGGATTTTGAGATTTGGATTATATTTTTTGAAATCGTGGAATTGTACGAAGGATTGATGGAATTTGGATTAATGGGTTATTGTGTGTGGTTTCTGCCCAATTCGGGTTCAGATTATTGTGTGTGGTTTTTGTCTCTGTCCATTTTAGATTCGGAACTTTGATGTGTATTGTGTATTCGAATTGTGAATTGTGAATCGTGATGTGTATTGCGTATTTGAGTGTTGAATCGTGATGTGTTTTGTGATACATGTGGGATTGGCTTGTACCTAGTGGACCGTTGTTTGTGCATACTATTTAAGGGGCTACATATGAGGGAGCACGTTCTTAATATGAATAGATTGATCGCAGTCGAAAATTTTTTTGGAATAAAAAATTGTACAGACAAGGCAGCTGCAAAACAAATATGTTGGGTAAGTTTACCATTGATAATGTAAAACCATTGATAATATTAAGGGGTTCAATCTCACACACAAGAGTGAATTGTAGAATTTGCAACATATTAAGGATTATAGTAGGCAGAGCAAAGAGCTGTCCAATGTACACCATAGCTTATAGCATTGATTTGGAAGACATAAATAAGGTCCAACAAGGAAGTGATTCTAGGTTAGCATATTGAAGGAAAAAGGTCGAACACATGGTGTGCAGCAGGAAGTCACAACTGCTAATTTAATTACAAGGTTTTAGGCTCAAGCCCAATAGCCTAACTTGAGCAGGCCCACGCATGAGGCAGCAGAGTGAGCTGCCTATTGAGAAGCATGAAGAGGATTCGCTTACTGATGTGATAGCCAATGATTGGCCAATCATAATCATTGCAGGGAATCTTTTCCCAATCATGAGCTGGCGCAATTACCTAGAAAGATCCTCTTTTGTTCTTATCCTTCTATTCATTATTCTTTTGTAAATATGGGTAGATTACTCATGTGTTGAGAGTTCATGGAGACTGGAGGTGATACATTGGACAAGCTCGAGGGATGATCAAGTGTGAGAGATGTCTCTATATAATTTGAAAAATGATGGAGACCCCATGATGGTTTTTCTCGAACATAGAGTATCTCAGGTTTAAGATATGGTCATGGTGAGATTGTTGAAGAATGAATCAGAATAAAGGACATTGTAGCCTGATTGGATTAATGAACGATTCAATTCTCTCGTGAACGTAGGTAAATTGCCAAACCACATAATCTTTTGTGTTTATTTTGCATTATTATTTTTTGTATTAGAATATAGGTAATTCTGATGCGCATCCATAACTAAGAAATATTGATTTCTTAATACCAAATAAGCCAGTTTTATTTCGTTCGCGTAGACCTGACCACGGTTCGAATTCGAATGAATTCGAATCGAATTAGTTCGAATTCGAATTATCAAAATATTAAATCATATTCAATTCATCTTGGACGAATTGAATACGAATTACAAACTTTCAAATTCGAATTGAATCTGGATCGAATTCGAATTGATTCTTAAATATTAAATATTTAATTAACAATTTAAAAATAAGGAATAAATGTTTAACATTTTTCGAAAAAATAAACTAAAGTTAGAGTTTGCAATTAATGCGCAAAAACAAGTTGTCTACGATTTAAGATTTAGAGTTTAAAGGTTTATGGTTTAGTATATAATTAAGTTTAGGGTTCTAGGATTTAAGATATGGGTTTTAAAGTTTATAATTTAGTAAATAATTGAGTGAGAGTTTCAAGATTTTAGAGTTTATAGTTTAGGATTTTAAGTTTTAGGATTTAAGATTTAGTAAATAATTGAGTTTGAGATTTTTCTACACCAATATATATATATTATATAAAATTTTAATCAAATTCAATATGAATTTAACTCGAATTGAATTCGAATTAAATTCACCGGTTTGATGAATTATAAAAATCTTAAACCGAATGCAATTCGTACCATTACGAATTCGAATCGAATTGTTGATGAATCAAATTATATATGAATTGAATCGAATTATTAACGAATCGAATTGAATTACGAATTAGATTTAATTATTGGCCAGGTCTACGTTCGCGTATGGGAGAAGATCCAACATCCCTCCTATGTTCCGCATAGCAACCTAGTCACCAAACGAGCACTAGTCCATGACAATGACCTAGTTCGCTACAGGGAAGAAGGCCATGAAAGTTTATTACTTTTAATGCGAGAGACGACACAATAATATTATCAGCAGTAAGGACCGCATCTCATATATGGACATACACAACCTGAGGCAATTTGTCCAATAATATTTTCAAATGACATAATATACCATAATAAAATCGCTTGAAAATGATAGGTTAACTAGAAAAAAATTATTTTGTAGCGATTATTATATTATAATATTATTTTCTTAAAAATATATTAAAATTATGTTTCAAAAATAAATACATAAATATTAAAAAAAATGATATGCATCTATTGAGGTGACATAAACTATTTGCTTATATAATTATTCAAATACTACATTTAATTAAAATATTTTATTATAATAAGACGAATATCAGAAGGACCCTTTGAAAATAATTAACAACATGAAATACAATATGAAATTAACCAAACATGAAAATCTTGCACAAACTAGTGTTTTAAAATATTTTTTAAATTTGTAAAGTACATTAAAATAGATATAATCATTCAAAATTTTAATTTATGCCAAAATTGGAAGCTAAATTCAGCAATAATGTTTTTTAAAACAATATTAATTATTATGATAAAATAATTATAGATTTTAATTGATTCTCAATAGACACTATCACTCTATAAGAGATCATTTTATAAAATCATTAGCGTATATGTTTAGGTATATAATGGTCAAAAATATCGTTGTAACTTCAGATGTAAATAAAACCTTTTTAAAGTGATCATCTATAAAGTAATAATCTTCTTAAAGTGATGAAAAGTCCAAGTCTCAAATAAGAGTGTAGTGTTAAAATTTAATAACTCTTCTATTGTAATAAGTGATGCTTTTTCTTTTGGAATCAATGTTAAAGTTTAATAAACCTTCTATTTTAATAATTGATATT
This sequence comes from Hypericum perforatum, assembly GCA_012979155.1. Taxonomy (NCBI): domain Eukaryota; kingdom Viridiplantae; phylum Streptophyta; class Magnoliopsida; order Malpighiales; family Hypericaceae; genus Hypericum; species Hypericum perforatum. The sequence goes on along the minus strand of SOPF01027660.1, from coordinate 376,172 downwards.
TTTTAGAATATGTTAGTGGTAAACCTTGTTTTAACTTTTCAACAAAATAAAATTATTGAATAAATACATTTATATGTACATAATTTAATAACCTGGAAAATATGTTAAGATTGCTAGACTTATTTGTTTAATAAATTTTAAGTCCTCATTCATATTATAAATTATCTTCAAAGGATCATTGTTATTGTCATTTTATTGTGAAAAATATATTGTAATCAACTATTGCATCAAAATAATATTGTAACTTAGAATTGCAGGTGACCTGAATATAACAATAAAACTTTGTTGTTATTTATCATAGTTATTACAAAAATCAAATTTGATAATTTTGAATTTAAAATTGTGATCTTATCATATGTGATAACATTTTTAAAATAATATTTTTCCGTTGCCACGATATTTTTTAGAGAAATTTTATTCTATCTCAAATTTCTAGCCATTATAAGGGCATTCTTCTTTGATCTACTAAAAAAAACAAAGATTTTTGTCCATCTTCTCCATACCAACAGCTTATAAGTTAATCTGTTCTATCAGATTCCTTGAAAAAATGCTCAACCTTTGTAAGTTATTGAACTATTCAAAGGTAGTTGTGGTATCATATTTTTCCATGAAACCGTGAGTAGTTTAGCTTTTTCTATTTTGACGACGATCATTTATTTTTTATTTTGAGTTTTTCTAATTTGATCTAAATTTTGAAAATTTAAATGACTTTAACATTTCGTCTCTTCTTAAGTAATGTTTTTTAAGGTGTGAGATAGTAATTGACCTCTTTCAAAAGAGGTGTAATCCGTTAACAATCTACCTTCCAAGCATTAGTACGATAATTTTCAAATATAACATTTTTGGTGGAAGATTTCTAACAAAGTTATTTATTTTGGTTGGCGTTACATATATAGCGTGCTCTCATATTTATTTATCTTAGTTAGCTACTGTAAAAAGTTAAAAAAATTCATCAATAAACTCTGAAATCTAACAAAATCTTTGTACCAAAGAGTATTTGATCTAGCAGTTACAAAATGTGAAATGATTTAACCAAGCTTTAGAGTATAAACCCTATCAAAGTGTAACTCTTGATATAAATTTGCCTTTGAAAAAAACCTGCATCCGCCCAAATCAAGGAGACCCTACTTTGACCCAAAAATCTTGTTCCCGGGCACTGTTGCTGACCCGAATCCCCTACCCCACAACCCCAACCTCTCGACGCTGACACCTTGTTCCCATGCCCTCTCACCGACTATCCTACCTTGAACGTGATGTCGAGGTCGAGGTAACGGAGTTTCAGTCTGTAGGTCTCCTTAATTTAAATGAAAATGTGTGAAACCACTTGATAATTAAATTACCTTATAGTATTTTACGAGGGAACACAAAATATATTCCGAGGAAAAACAAATTTGGCAATATGTTCTATATTGGATTGGACTTCCACATGAATCATAGAAGAACGTCCATATACACAAAAGCGGTGAAAGTATAAAGCGAGGAGTGGCTAGATGATCATTAAAATAGGCATTGCACTGTCACAGATATGTTAATGTAACCGTTAATTTGGAAGATAATACTAAGATACTTTGAGCCTCAAGTTCCACTGATGGTGGTTGCGGGCATCTATGATTTTTTAAGTGAACTTTTACTAGAATAATTAAACCTACTAGAAAAACACACACATTTTACTCGTAGGAAAATGATCTGATTTTTCCTCAACTGTACAACTTATGCACAACGATATTGGACTACAAAGACCAAGAGAACGAAGAGAGAAAGAAGACAAGGGTATTCGTTATGTATCTATATATGCAATGGTTATTTTATTTTAAGCAGCGATCTCAAATTCAAGTTATTTGATTATGTTATTGTATTAGTATTTAGCAGGAATTCCTTTTGTCAATGGCTTAAATTCAAATTAGATGATCTCACGCATTTCCGGATATTGTGTTGTTTGAATCAAAATTTGTTTATGTGCAATGCTAAATGATAGTGCACTACCACATGATTTCTACTCTATCATAGTTTGTTAGTCGTGATTCTAATTAATCAAAACGTAGACCCCATTAAAGTTACTTAGAGTATAATAAGTTGAATCACACTTTCCTTTCAGATGCATGCATAGACAAGTTGATAAAGTGTAACATGTTTAGCATGACAAATCTCGAGTTGAAAGAAAGGATTTCTCAGGCTATCCTTCTGGCGGGGCTCGAAATATGCACAGGCCCCATTCTGGCCTTTTCGAGGCTGCGACTTATGAAGGCTTATGAAATTTGTTACAGGACCTATCTTTCAGGACGTGAATTGAGTTTGTTGTTCTAGTACTAGGCCTACCAAAAAATATCATGTGTCCTCTTGTCATGACGAGCTACTTTTTTTTTTATTATTTACTCCATATCCTTGCAAATCTTGGACAACACATAAAAACGCACTCATTCGAGAGGTCTTTATGTAAAATATAGTTGGTGTTGTCTTATCAAGATCCGAGCGGTTTCCTTATAAGTTGTTGGCGCATTCAAATGAATGGCTGTAAGAAAGTTGATTGAATTTTGGAATGAAAAGAGATTATTAAACTTGCCGTTTATGGAAAGATTCCCACGATAGCTTTATCCCCTTGTCATAAAATATACTTCATCAATTTTGTTCACAGCCTATCTTGTACAACAGAATCCATTTATTCTTAGTAAACCTCTAGTATTGCAATCCAACATAGTCAGACTGTTTTAGAGGTGATTTTCATAAATGCATCTTTTCTATTTGCAAGCCTTAAAAGATTAGTAAAAACAAGTTTTTTTATTACTTGGATTACCTTACAGATCAGTCAAAAGACACGCAATCTAATAACACAAAATATTATAAAAATAAAAAAGTTCCAGTTTCAAATCTTAATAATATCATGGTATAAAAATATATCTTAAAAACACTCTCAAATCCAATTTTATTATGCTCATGGTACAAAAGAAAAGGCTCACCTTGGGGCCTTTACTGAACCTTTAATTATATCTCACGCAGCTGGTCTGAAAGCATCCCCAATCACTAGGTTCACACTTTAAATACTGCATCTCTAGGCCTTTTATTAAAGCTGGTGGACGGAAGTTTCTTTGTTCCCAGTTAATGACTACAGAGAAAGCATCGATGCAAGCGTCGTATCTTGTTGTGCTCCTGCTGTTGCACCACCACCTCTTCTGCGCAGCCGCCGCCACATCGAGGCCTTTACTTATTCATCCGCCACCAGTTCCGGAGCCCCCTTCGCCTGTTTGGGTATCCACACGGCATCGGACTGATCGTTATAACATCTCGGAGACCGATGCTTTCAGGCCAACATCACCAGGTCACAGCCCTGGCATGGGCCATGGGAGTCCCCCTAACTCTCTATGACATGTAAACACACAGGAAAAAAAAGCAGATGGAATCAGCACTATCGTCGAAGTTAGCCATCTGCATGCATGGTGTCTATAAAGGAAGAGCTTGCATGGTGGCCGTTTTCATTTGTTTGATATAACTAGGAGCCCACGGGTATGTAGGAAGTTGATGTCATGTTTGAATTTATTTTTCTTGAGCATTAATCCATCCACAGTATTGTGGTTCATTTATGTTCTTCTTTTTGGAAGGTAGATTAGTATTGAATTTTGTTCTGTGTTCTGTATCGAAATACTAGTCTAGTTATGAGCAATGTCAAAATGTTTTTGCAAGTAAAAATTGTTTAGATGATCTCTAGAATATATACAAAGTTTACATTAGAGGAGGTACTGATATAAAAAAATTATAAACAATCTAACGCAATCAAATAGTATAGTAGTAAGTAAAATTTGTAACTAAGGGTTGAAACACAAATCTAAATAGTCAATTGCACATAGTAAGAATAATAATAAAGTTTATGAAGGGATTATTGTTGCAATGAAAGTAAACAAAGCAAAAAATACAAATAAATGATTTGTTATTAATAAGGACGAAACGATCACGATATTTTTATTAATTAATTACCTTTTTCAAGATTATAATTTTATAAAGTTCTAACATGTATCCAGAATTTTGTAATGCATTTACCTAATGCTTTTGCTTATTAGGTTGACAAAACAAAGATAGCAAAGGTCTAAATTACTAATTAACACTTTCGCTCATTAACTAAACTAATCTCAATTATGATAATTCTTCCTAGCGAGTTATTTTTACGATATCAAGATATCTCATAAATACCTAAAAATATGTTAATTGATTCTTCTACCAACTCAAGTACGTCCCGATCCACACTCGTGTTATAATCATAACATAGATTATCAAGTTATGCTAAACATTAAAATTATCAATTAATAATTATTGCACATAATATTTGAACCAAAATCTAACATAGACAATTAATTACATAATTAGAACATCGCACTCACATGAAAATTATTCACTATGCATATTCAATAATCATTAAGGACTAATAAAAAAATATAATGATAATTAATAAGAGAGAGATAAAAAAAATTAGTCGTGAGTATCAAACCTTCAAGCCAAAACAAATTAAGAGTTGGTCTTTCGATTAAATCCCGAGAGTCTCCAAATACTACAGTTAAGTCACCCCAACCCTAGGACTAATGGCCTATATATAGAAAGTTCTGAGTTTGTTCTTATATAAAAGTTCTAACAAACAATTAGAAGAGATATAGGATAAGTAAATAGACTAAGGCATAATGTTCTAGGGATAAAAAAGTAGCTCAAAGTCATCTAAAACCAAAATAAAATCGAAACTCAACCAAACGAGAAATTTGAAAGAAAAAAAATTGGATTTCGTCTGGCTAGCGGCCGCCAACAGCCTAGCATGCTCTAAACGTGCTCTCTTAACCCTCCTGCGTGCTCAAGGGGTCTGGCGGCCACCAGGTCCTTCGTGTTCCAACTCTTTGGCGTGCGCTAGCCTCTTGGATCTCCTTCCCGAAGCTAATCCATGCTCCATACTTTGGATCCTCTCATTCTATTGGCTCACGAATTCTCTCATCACATGCCCAACGCACAAGTACGTGGTGTAAGTCCATTGCACGACTGAAGACAACAAACGACAAAATACTCACTAAACATGATGAAAATGACTTAAAGCATAGCTAGGCATCATCAAAACACGAACAAACATGTGAATGTTACACGCTCATCATAATCTCGAAAACTTCCCAAGAGAAGCCCGGGACAAAAGAATGGTTTTTATTTTTTATTTTTTGGTGAAATTTTATTATTGATTTATATAGTGGGCAAACAATCTTTCTCAACTTTTTTTTTTGGTCGACAATCTTTCTCAACTTTGTTACTAAAACCTGTAGCGATAACTGACAAAAAAAAAGCCTATAGAGATGAGAATCAGTCATAATAAAAATTTTAGGTCATGTAATTCAGTACTTGACGTAGAATTTTGTGAATGAAGAAAATTATTGTTGAAATAATCATTAGAAAAGAGTCGTATAACAACAGGTTTATTATTATTGTTCGTTCTTCGCAATATGACAACACATTTACTAGAGTCATAAACAAAAAAAATATACTGAACAGCTTAACAAGTTTGACCAAATAAGCGCACTATCTGGAAGCATAATATGCATTTCAGGTATGGTTCTGCAACGTTTTCTATATTCAGAGGATAAATAGTATTACATGTTCTACGACAAAATTGCATACGGATCCGCCATTCAAACATAAGCCTGATAAATAACTAGCAATCTATATATTGATAAACATATTTATGTACATATAAAAAGAAGTATTAACTGGAACTCTATATATTTGACTTAAATATTATTAGAACTTGGCATTATTGAGGGACCAAGTGCATGTCAAAAAAGAGGGATCGAGTGGGAAAAAGAAGAAAGATGATATAATATTAGCTTAATATTTTCAAAACCCCTGCATTAATTATTATGTGCTACTTTTGCAGCATGCTAATATTGGAGGAGGGAGGCACGAGCAATGGAAGGCATCCTGGTCGAAGAAAGTTAAACGAAGAAAATGCAGGGTCTTTTTACCTAAAACGATTTTATTAACTGAGAGAGGCCCAAGGGTAACCAAATTTGGAAAAAGAAACATTGGTATCGGAACACGACTGAAGTATCAACAGGAAAGTATCAACAGGAAGACTCATATAATAGAGCAGTGGGAAAAACTAAAGATATGTTCACGAAATTATAATTTTAACTGTAAATGTGATATTATTGACATTCTAATTTTTTTTTTCAGGATGAGTGTTCGAGTGATCGTTTGTGTAAGAGTGTGAGGACAACAAGTGATTCCGGTAAGCATTCCAAGCAAAATGAGACAGAGAAAAACTAATTGCAGATTTGAAAACGAGGGGTTACAAGATTTTATGAATATAGTGTAATGATAACCTTACGTATTTAAGGAAAATTGAATGTAGTATATTATAATGATGCTTGAAAATATTTAAGTGATTAACAAATTGTATTTTTTTCAACTTAATTCCAAAATTAATTTACATTTCACTTAAAGTAATTTCAGGATCGATGTGCGTTTGTTAAAAAATGCAATTTCTAGAATGTGGAGACAATTGGTATAATGCAATATATAAAGTTCTCTGAATTAAAATTTGTGAACGCATCCTATTTATAAATTCAATTGAGGTTGCATTTGGTGATGTGCATGTTATACATACTTTTCCAAATCAATTATTTCCTCGTTTCACCGATGCTTGCAGACTTTTTTCTTCTCCAGAGAGCTATTTCAAACGGTGCAAATTGGAAGAGAAATTAATATTAAATTATAAATTTAAGTACAATTAAATTTTGAAAAAAATAGTAAAACTTTGGAAGGCCTTTGATTGGAAAAAAATTACTCAGGTCTCAAACTTATGTCTTAATTTGTAGTTGATTTTATGACTTATCAAATTGTTTTCTAGGATCACCTACTTTTTATCGAAATATTGATTTAGGATTTCTAATTGACATCATCAATAATTTTTTTTATTTTACATGAAAATGACTATAATAATACCCTTAAACAAAAATAACTCTCGTTGGCGCCAGCTCCGACAGCTTCTTTCTTGCCATTGAATACCTCCCTCGTCGACAAAGCCGATTACCGAAGTTGGAAGCATTCCTCTTGTGCTCCGCTGTTTTTGACAAATAACAGTTAAAAATGCTTACTGTACAAAGTCTGAGAATTTAAATAGGAAAGGTTGTACAAGGGAATATGCCATTGCTCCTGCGAATTGGGTAGGGAGGGTAGGGTATATAGAATTGAATACAAGGATGGACTTTGGATTTGGAAAATGTGGTGTCATGTAAGGATAGGGAGGAGCGAGAAAAGGAGGAGAAGGTAATTTTTCATGGGGAAAAAGATGTCAGTGCCAGCATCGATGACGGAGTTGGTTCACGGGAAGAGGGAGATGGTGAATTCAAAGTTCGAGAAAGAAGAATACAATGATTGAAGATTTTTTATTTTTGTTTAAAAATATTTTGATCATTTTTATGTAAAAAATTGATGACTTTATTGAGAGATCCCAAAATCAAAATTTTGATAAAATATTAAAATTTATACCAAATTTCAATGTCGAGGATCCTATCACAAATAATGACATAAAATAAGGACATGAAGATAATTTATCAAATACAAAACTAAAAAAAGCCAGCAAATTTAACTTTTCAAATTAGTATTGGTACGCAACCAAAGTAAATAAACAAATTGGGAGACCTATCCGCATCGATACGAAAACGGAGGAGTGTCAGAGGGGCAATTTCTCTCACCTGTGTGTCGAAATTGACCTCACAAAGCCTCTCCTCTCCCGCTTTAGAGCTTGTCACCAAAGATTTTGCATCCAGTATGAGGGCCTCCATAACATCTGTTTCAAGTGTGGTATGTATGGACACATAACCAACTCCTGTCCGAACCATAACAGCGAAGGGAGTGCACCACAACAAGTTGCGCAGCTACCACAAGAACCATCAGTGTCAGCCCACCTGCAGCCTCAAGCGGTGCAAGAAAGTCAATTCGGTGAGTGGATGGTGGTTTAATGGAGATCACTTGCGAGGAAGGCAGCTAGCCCCCAAAAAGCAACAGACATTTCTTTCACGGATAAGGCAAAATAGGTTAGTGGAAATAGTGAAGCAAGGTTGGGACTTACCCCAAACTGGGATTTTGCTTTTAACGTTCTCAGAACAGAGGCTGTAAAAGCGACAATATTAGGATAGGTGTTTACTCAGAAAAGTAGCCTGGGTGGCCCCAGCAATCAGGTCGGCTGTACCTTTTCAAGCTCTCGGTCAGTAGATAGAAAAGTCTCTGGGACCACATGAGAAAACAACAAGCCCAGCAATAAAAAAGGAACACAAAAAGATAAGAAAAATCACAAGCCCAAGGGGAACTCCAACCCCAAGCCCACTAAAGTATTAGCTATTGGCCCGGGAACAACCCAAACGAAGAGGGGATCTCTAGGACCCAAGATACAATTGGATGCTAAAGAAAAGATGCAGCAATAATGCAAAGACAAAGGATCTAGTGGATCCAAGACTCCTTGCTCCAACCACCCTAGTTCTAGAGCCTCCTATCACTAGACACATCATAGAAGCAATTCCAACGTCTCCCATTGATGAACCCATCTCCCAACTAGTGTCTTTTGTTCTAAAAACTTAACTTGACAAGATGGAAGGCAACTTTGACCTACACGGGATTAGGTCAGAGGAGTTTGACCAAGGGATCAGACCATGTTCGATTGCCTCCCACAACAATAATCCATGATTGAGATGAACCTAGATTCGCCACATGAGGTACAAGGCTAGATAGACACACATACTATCCATGAGAACTGTTAGAGATGTCAACAAGAAGGATAGAGTGGAAAATGATACAGTGACATACTCCCAACTGTGCCACAAATCCTAAGCTTATCGCTTTTATTTTTCCTTTGTCTATTGCATTTGATTTTATTATGGATATTCTGACTTGGAATTGTCAAGGTGCTGCCAGTACCAAATTTAAAGCCTCTATTGAGGAGCTTGTTAGAACCCACAAACCTAACATCATTGTCCTTGTGGAGACTTGGATCTTGGGTAACCGTGCACTTTCTTTAGCTAAAGCTCTTCAATTTACTAATATTTCGCAGGCTCCCATCCAGGATCACTCAGGTGACATCTGGGTGCTTTAGAATGTAGCTACTACTCCTATAACCATTATCAAAAGCCACAAGCAATTCATACACATGAGTATTAGAGGGGCTACTAACCACCATTGGGATCTCACGGCTATCTATGGCCACCCAAGAGCTACTCTCCTCGAGGAACTTGCTCTCGGATGAGAAGTTAGGAGGATCCCTTATCAAAGGGACCAAGCACTTATGATTTAAGAATTGGATTGAAGATTGTAACCTCATGGATATGGGATTTATTGGCAATCGATACACTTGGGTGCAAAATGGAATCCATGAGCAACTGGATCATGCACTATGCAATGACGGATTTTGAACTCTCTTCCCTAAGGCATATGTCATCCATTTACCAAGATAGAAGTTTGATCATTATCCGCTCCTTATCCGTACCAACCTGAATCATATTCTTGCTCCCGAAAGAAGACTCTTCTAGTTCCAAGCTGCTTGGCAGACCAATCCCCACATTTCCACGTTTATATAGTATTTAGTAATGTTTTTCTCAAGAAAAGGAAATTGATCCACAGATTGGAAGGTGCATAGAGGGCACTTTCTTTAAACTAAAATCCTATCTTAAGGAAATTTGAGAGACAACTAAGGCAAGAGTTAGAGGTGCTACTCGAGCAAGAAAAAATCATCTGGCTACAAAAGTCACGAAGAGACTTTCTTACCAATGGTGATCAAAATACCAAGTATTTCCATGCCTCCACTATTGCCTGGTGCAAGCAAAATAGAATCCTCACATTGAAGAATGAGTCTGGTGAATGGATCTCTGATGCTAAATAACTCAAACACCTGTTGACTAATTATTTTAGGAAGTTGTATACGGAGGAAGAGGATACAAACCAAGCTATAAATGGAGCTGGAGAATTACCAAACCTATTTCCCAAGCTTACGAAGGAGGAAAAGCAGGGCCTGGGCTCTATCCCTACAGAGGAGGAATTCTGGATGGCTATCTTTAATATGGGCCCGCTAAAAGTCCCAGGCCCAGAAGGTCTTCACGTGTTCTTTTTCTAAAGGAATTAGAGCATAGTCAAAGACTCCTTAATTGAGTTCGGAACACAAGACTTTCATGGCCATTGGTCCCCTGAGTTAGTCAACGAGACGGCCATTGTCCTGGTGCCTAAAATTAATAACCCACAAGATCCTTCCCATTTTAGATCTATAAGCTTGTGTAACACCACATTGAAGATGATAACCAAAGTGTTGGCGAACAGGATACAACCACACATGGTTTATTGGGTCTCTCCAAACTAAAATAGCTTTGTGCCTGGGAGGTCGATTCATGCCAATATCATTATCGCGTAAGAAGTTATACACACAATAAAGAATTAATGTCAAAGAACAGGCCTCATGGCCATTAAAGTTGACCTTGTCAAAGCTTATGACCGATTACGATGGTCAATTATCAGGGAGACACTTCTTGCCTTGAACTTACCACTTCCCATGATCAAATTAATACTTACATGTGTATCTACTTCTTCGATACAGGTTATCTGGAATGGTGAAGCAACTCCAACTTTTGCTCCCACGAGAGACATAAGTCAAGGGGACTCCCTATCCCCGTACATCTTTGTACTTTACCTAGAAAGACTTGGTCATCTTATCTCAACCAAAGTTAGTGAAGGTGAATGGAAACTGCTTCAAATTGCAAGGAAGGGGCCGACCCTGTCACACCTCTTCTTTGCCAATGATCTGTTCCTCTTTGGCGAAGCCACAAAGAAGCAAGCGGGGTGATTATGACTTTGCTCAACTCCTTTTGTGCAGCCTTAGGTCAACTTATGAGCAAAGCAAAAATCATGATGGCAGTCTCAAAAAATGTGTCCCCTTCTCTTGCTAAGGATATTGAATTGTCATTAGGCTTTACTGTCATTAGGAACATGGGGAAGTATTTGGGAATGCCGCTCCTACATGATTGGGTGACTAAAGGAACTACGGATTCCTCATAGAGAAATTCCACAATCGGCTACAAGGATGGTGTGCTGAGAAACTTTCTTTTGCAGGAAGGATAACCCTGGCCAACTCAGTCCTAGCTTCCCTCCCTAACTATGCCATACAAATGGCCAAAATTCCGATTGGGGTTTGTGAGGAGATTGAACGCATCCAAAGAAGATTCCTTTGGGAATCGAGCTCCTCAATGTAAAAACCCCACCTAGTTGCTTAAGAACAAGGTTTGTCAACCTAAGAAATCAGGGGGTTAGGCTTTAAGCAGTTGCAAGACTAGAATTTAGCTCTACTCATAAAGATTGGGTGGCAACTAATCACAGACCGTAACTCCCTGGTTTCACGAGTATTCTGGAGCAACTATATACAGAATGAAGCTAAAATCCCTATAATCGAAAAGAGAACGGGACAATCCCTACTATGAAATGCCATTACGGTACTTTGGCCCTCTCTTCTACAAGGTATTAGATGACAAATAGGGGATGGCTGCTCCACTCTACTATGAGAGGATAAATAGTTGGAAAATAGCCCATGCCTAGGGGAAGTGTGCATCCATCCGATCCCTACTACTCTCGCCAAGATGAAAGTATGCAAAGCTACTAACCTTGCTGGTGAATGGAACTGGGATTTGCTTAGTCAGAACCTCCCTAGAGCTACACTCTTGGCCATTGTAGGGATGCTACCACCACGACCATCGCGAAGCAAGGATATAATTTGCTGGGATGGAATACATGATCGAAAGTTTATAGCTAAATTTGCATATCAACTTGTACACAACTTGGAGTCGATTGATGCAAAGGAGAGCTATAGTGCCCTACAGAAGTGGTCGATTCTTGAATGCCTTAAGAAGCTGGCCTGGTTAGCGAAACATGGAAGACTCCTTACCAATACCATTCACATAAGAAGACATATGACTTTCGACCCTATTTATCTAGGCTACAAGAGGGCTGAGGAAACTATCCTACATGTCCTACGGGATTATGAGAAGACTAAGTACATATGAAGAGGTCTACTAGCCAGGGAGTGTAAGTACATCCTGGATTTTTTCTCCTTGCCACTCATGGAGTGGATTGACACCAATCTCACCAGCCCCAACATCTGGATACAAAAGTTTCTGGTGGCCCTGAATAGCATTTGGAATTGGCAAAATCAACAAATTTAGGAGAAAGGACAAGATAGGCTGACTAACCCTGTGTTGTTAATTCTCAACAAGTGCATGGAGATTGAGGCCACATGCAAAATGAAGAGTAGATTAATCCTCAAACCCACTAGGGAGGAGCAACTCATTGGTTGGGAAAGGCCAAACAAGGATTGGATCAAACTGAATACAGATGGAGCGAGAAAGGGCACAACTGGTACAACCATCGTGGGTGGCATCCTTCGAGAGTCATCAGGGGACTAGATTGGAGGATTCACAAGTAATCTTAGTAGGTGCTCAAGTGTCAATGCGGAACTTTGGGCAGCACTTCATAGCCTCACATTGGTCAAGACTCTAGGCATCAAGAAAGTCATACTGGAAACTGACTCCAGTCTAGTTGCAAACTTCTTGACGAACACCACGGATAGAAGTGAAGTCCTCATGCCACTCCTCGCGCAAATCCGGCAGGAACTGAATCGGGATTGGGAGGTGGTAGTATGCCATATCTATCGGGAAGCAAACCGGTGTGCAGACCGTCTTGCAAACATTGATTTTACACTGCCGATTGGCCTTCATGTCTTGTATAGTCCTCCTACTGAAATTCGTAGTCTCATGCTTGATGACATAGGAGATGCAGCTTTTCTGCGTGATGTAATAGTTGATAACGGTGCAAGGCCAAAATTTGCGACATACCAAATGTCAAGGAGAGGACTTCTCCTCCGAGGTACTCTTCCCCTTCCACAGCTTTTCTCCTAATGAGTTTTCTCTGATTGGGGTTTAATGAGATCGACGGTTGCAGCCTCACAAGAGGCCGAGAGGGAGCATTGCACTAAATAGGATGTATTTGGCCATTTCTTCTATACAATAGGGACGTTTTCCCTCCTCTTCCACCAAAAAAAAATAAATAAAAAAAATACTTTCCAAGAAAAATAATGAAGCAAATGAGCAACCGATACTCGTACCCTTGCCATAAGTACATATGATAACGATTGACGTGTACAAGTGTTACAACTTAACACCTTCCACGTCACATGTTTTGTTTTTAGAACACTCTGACACTAAATAGAGTTGATTATATTCGTTCAGAAAGTTTAAGATTAAAAATATTATGAACAGAATCACTTTTTAAATTGAATGATAATTTTTTACTTCGAATACGAAATCCATTATCATTGTTGTAATAGGAAAACCCCACTAAAGTGCTCACAATCGGTCTTTAACTAACTTTATGATTTGAAAAGGCCAAATATGCTAGGATATTTAGTCTATGATCGAATCTATGATGAATCGCTCGTTTTAAAAATGTGTGTAACTATCTTCTTATTTGATTTTATTATACTTTTGATACCTTGTTGATATAGTCTCTCAATATATAATAAAAGAAAGAAAGGGCAAATTACCCTCAGGTCTCTAGTCTTTACATTATTCTCCTATTGGGTCCCTCCTTTGTCATAAATGAGTATTAAGTCCCTATTTTATTCAAAAATGTTTGTCTCGGGTCCCCACTGACCAAATTAGACTTTTTTTTTAATTTTTTGTCATGTGAAATGACTATTTTATTCTTCACAAAATGACAAATTTCATCATATTTTTGTCATTTTGTGAAGGGTAAAATAGTCATTTCACATGACAAAAAATTACAAAAAAGTCCGATTTGGTTGGTGGGGACCCGAGACAAACATTTTTGAATAAAACAGGGATGGATTAATCATTTATGTAACAGGAGGGACCCAATAGGAGATTTCGGTAAAGAGCAGGGACCTGAGGGTAATTTACCCTAAAAGAAAAGATATAAATGACTACATGTATTTTACAAGATAAGAGATCAAGTTATAAGTTCGATCAAACAACAAGGATACTAGCCTAATTGTCGTAAAGAAAATATGAGGGACAAGAATCTTTCCCGGGGATTCATTAAGTATTATTTTATGGAAGCCTCATCTTACAATGTTGGTATTTCAATATCGCCAGGTGACTTTTATTTTCAACGCAGTTCTCCCAAGGATACGCAAGTGCTATCACAGTTGAAAGAGAATTTGGCAACTACTGAAATGCCGACATCCATGTTCTCTTTATGTCTAGTGCACCACCGTGCCTTTATTTTCTATCTGCTTTCCGATTTATAATTAAATTGTCAAGATAAGTTTCTTTTTCGTTGTCTAGAATCTGATCTTAAAATTACAAAACAATTGTATAATTATTACAATAGAGCTGTTATAAATAAACCAATAAATTTTACATTGGGACAAAAAAAATATATCTACGATAAATTATGTACGATTATCACATCTAAAAAGTCTCTCTAGAATCAAAATTAATTTTTTTCAATTTAAACCAAACCGAATAATCGCCTTTATAATACAGCAGAGGAAACAGCATTTTGAGATGATGAAACCGATGTTGAAGATGATTAGCCGCCACGTTAAGCCCCACGGTGCTCACCATTAATATGAGATTGTCAAGTTGACATATATTATGAATTGACGAGCCGTAAAGTTGGATACAGCCACGAAGCTTGGCATCTTTAGATCCTGTGCCACTAACCAATTATTAAATTATAATAAAATTATATTTAGAGATGGTTAGATGTGTATGGTAGGATATAAAAAAGATGCTACATTATAATAGTTTGGTTAATAGAATTCATACATTATTTTTTAACAATAAAATATGTTGGATGTTAATTGAATTCATCCAGTTGAGAGGATAGTCGCACTACCCAAGCACGAGCATGAGTACAGGCACGTACACGCGCATGCGCGTGCACATGTCGCATTAGGCACTTTCTCGCGTAGTTGGTACTTTTCACATATGCATTGTCACGAGAAATGAAGGAGCCTTAAAGTTTTGGCAAATTATAGAGCAGCCCAAAATCCAAACAGACGATAGGATTACGAACCAACCCAAAGGTGAGCGGATAACTTTGTGTGCAGCATGCATGGCAAAACAGTATAATCGACATAGGACGCCCTCGAAGGGATGCAATTCGTCACACGGTAGGGGAATAACGACAAGATAAAGATCAGGAAAAGGTGATAGGCTATGAAGCACCCCTTAGACAAGAGGGAGCCTACCAAGGGATGCAGAGTGCCTTGTAGACTGCCAATACGAAGGGGTGCCAACATGCACAAGAAAGTGAATATGGATGTAGGAATCTTGTACTGAATTGGTGTCTCCTTGAATTTTCGACAACCCCTCAGATTGTATGTCTTCTTGAGCCTATAAATATACCTCTCCCTTTTTATAAAATCCATCCTAATAGCACTTGCATTTTCATATCATTTGCTATTCTCACTCAAAGAACATTTTAGATATTTAACACACTTAAATATTTATAAATCATATGAGTTAAAAGTTTTGGATATTATAGTGTCTTATCCGCTATAGTGTGTCTATAGCGGAACACACTATAGATAACTCTATTTTGGTTCCTTAAATATTCAAATCCTAAAATATGAAAATATTTATGAGACTATAGCGGATAACTCTATTCTCACTCAAAGAAGGTTTTCGATATTTAAGAATTTGTCCAAAATTTCAAAAAATGTTGTGCTACGTTCTTAAAACCCTTAACTAAAATATATTGGACAATTTTTTTTTATGAAAAAAATTGTTCAATATTTGTCTCAACTAAGTTAAATTTTAATCAAATATGCGAACTATAACGAACAAAAAAATTTTCTTTATTTACTCATGCACTATATTCGTACTATGAAATTTTTATTATTTACACATACACTATCTTCTAACAATGAAATATTTATTATTTACACATACACTATCTTCTAACAATGAAATTTGATTATTTACTCATACTCTACCAGTATAGTTTTTATCCTTGAATGAAATACAACAAAATTTTTAAACATTTATACAACAAATTTTAAATAATTATTATACAATAAATTTTCATTTATATAAATTTGAATAAATTATAAATTTAAAAATTTACATATTAGCATTCAGTAAAAGCTTCATAAACAATGAAACAATAAATCATATAATTTAAGTTAGATAGCTGAAGTGTCTAGTTATTAACACCATCGTTGATTTTTGTTCATCTTTCCTTTCGGCGTTTACGTATGCGTAGAAACAAGTTATTAAGTCACTTGTTCCTTTTTTGAAGTTCTAAATCAATTAGGATACAATTAAGGTAGAAATTGTATTAGACTAAAATGATAATAATATGATAAAATATTCACACTCTACCATCTACTTTATTTTAAAATTTGAATTATACTTATAGTTTATCCCAAACTTAATTAAAGTCAATATATAAGATATCCACAATGTAATTGTATAACCCGATCCGCTATGCATGGGTATTCTGAAACTTTGTTTTCAATCTCGCAGTTTGACCGGTGGTTTGACAGATTGAACTGTGTTTCGATAGGGAATCCGGCTTGAAATTGGGGTTTGGTTGAACCAGAAATTTTTGATTGGACCAAAAATCAGCTTTTTATTTTTATTTTTTAATTTTGTAAATGATGGAGGCAAGAATCGAACCCAGTTGAGGGGTGAAGAGAGAGAGAGAGGATTTCACAATTTTACTACACCAACTAATTGATTATTTATTTTTATTAAATATATTTAATATGTACACTACGAATATTAAAGAACAATTAAATTTAGTCGACAAATATTAAGAAGCATTTGATTTAATGTTAGAAACTTATTTTATTGGAAAAATTACGCTCAAGCCCCTCGAGTTTGAGGAAATTTGTGTTTTAGCTCCCGTATTTTTTTTTATTATCATTCGACCCTTCAAGTTTGCAAAAAGTGTATATTTTGCCCTCTATTGCCGGAATCGGACGATTTCTCTGGTCAAAGTAGACCTGAGATTACCAAAATACCCTTACTTATTTTAAAAAAATAAATCTCCTTCTCTCTCCATCTTCTTCCTCTTCACCGCCTTCTCCATCTCCTATACGTCACAAAATAAAACAGACAGATCCACTCGCATTGCTCCCACGCGCCAACACAAATGACAAGAGAACAAATTAAATAACATATGAGGATGTCGAGATCGTCACGAATAGGGGTGTCGATGTCGTCGGTGAGGCGGTTGAGGTTGCCGGCGGACCATCAGAGCATAACTGTTCTGGTGACGATGGATCAGCAAGCGAGAAGCAATATCATGGCCAGAGCCCAAAACTTGTACCTCCCCCAACCTAGGAGTTTTGACTCTCACGTGGCGGAGGAGGAGTACGCGTGCAAGGATGAGGTCATCATCGGAATCGTATCCTCATCTTTCATTCTCGATTGCTAATTTACCTCTCCTCTCCTCTCCTGATTAGATTTGCATTCGCTTCTTAGGTTTCTTTTGATTTGTTCTTATTAATTGGGGGGAAAGCTAGATTTGGAAAGGATTTTTGACAGTGGTGATGGTGGGTCCCACAAGACGAGGTTCCTGATCCACCAGAACCTCCTCTTGACCTCTCACGTTAATGTCCCTTCTATCTTTGCTGCCGAGAGCTCCATCATCCATCTCCAAGATGGCGTCTCTGCCACCCTTGTCCCCCACAAGTCTGGTCCATGTTAATGTCAAGTGCATGAAAACGGTGTCGTTTTGGGGTTAAGTACTAAGTGAACTTAGAGAGATTAGTGTGTTTTCTTGGGGGCATTAGATCAGGATAAGAAGGATATTGTTTTGAGTATGGTTGTCTAGGAACTTACTAAATTCAGGAATTGCTCTTTTCTTGCTTCGACAATTGATTGGAATCCATCTGGGACATGCAGTTGCGCCGGTGGTTCATTGCTATTCTCGTCATGCCAATTTAATTCGAAGGGTTTGATCCAACTTCAAGTGATGAACTTCGTCTTCGTTATTACAACCCAATTTAGCTCTTTAGTTTGAAGGGTAGATGCCAGATCTGTAACTTACAATGTTTTGGGACCAGCAGTTGCATGTAGTTGTTCATCGTTGTTATCATTTGTTGCAAGGAAGAGGAAGAAGATGGAGAGAGGAGGAGATCTATTTATTTTTAAAAGGCAAGGGTATTTTGGTAATGTCAAGTCCGAATTCGCCGGAGAAATCGCCGGATTCCGGTGGGAGGGGCTAAAATATACCCTTTTCGCAAACATGAAGGGTTGAATGATAATAAAAAAATACGGGGGCTAAAACACGAATTTCCTCAAACTCGAAGGGTCTGAGCGTAATTTTTGCAAAATTAGATATTTTAGTTATTCGTGTTGCCATTTTAGATATTTTATGTATTATTATAATTTTATAATAATTTTTATAATTGTTTTTATAAAAAAATTTTGCAAAATGTTTTTAAAAATTATTTGTACCATTTATGTTGTTTAAATTATGTAATTTGATGTTATAATGTAACTGGAAAAATTTATGTACACATGTATTTAAATAATTTTAGTTAGAATAATATAATTTTGGTTTGAATAGTAGCTTAATATAAATTTCTAATCCTAAACCATTAATCCTAAAACCTAAACTTATATATCTTAAATAGTAAATTCTATATATATATATGATGAAACTATGTCAAATGTTTTTCGTTCTATCATCGGTTCAACCAGTAATACCGGTACTACCGATTGTCGAGCAAAAACCGACATGACCTTTGGAACGGTATGAAAACCTATGTTCTGAAGTCCCTAAAAACAACTCAAAACTTTAGTGATGTAAATACGGTTCTCTTACGCTTTATCAATAGATTATTTTGGTAAGTAAAATCTGTACTATTTCAAGATAGTTATACCCAAAAATTGCAAGTAAAATGTTTATTACTCTAAAATGATTGCACCAAAATTTTCGTGAGACACAAGCCTCCTATTTTATCAGTAAATGAGATTTGTAAATAGGGTAAATTACCCTTAGTTCCCTGACTTATGTCCATTTTTGTGGATGGATCCCTACTTTATCGGAATGTGATCTAAGATACCTGATCTATAACAAAATATCTGTCAGAAGTCATTGGATGACATCACTATTAATTTTTTTGATTTTATGTCATAGAAAAGATGAAAATACCCCTAAAAATAAAAAGTCTCCTTTCTTCAACCTTAGAAAGCCATGATGAACATCAAGTATTCAAATCCAGAAATCAAGCAACCGCTCCTCCCTTCCATGCCCAGTCCCCCTCCATCGTCAGCCTCGATGTCGAGTGGCACCCCAACCACTCCTCCAACTCTGACAACCCCATTGTCACCATCTAGGCCTGTCTCTCTAGCCGCTGCCTGGTCTTCCAGATCCTCTACGTCCCCTCCAT
>SOPF01027660.1:330828-356748 GCA_012979155.1 Hypericum perforatum | reverse complement strand
ATGGAGGGGACCCTAAATCGGCTCTATTCAATTTAATAACATCCACGTCATGGTTCCCAAACTGCAATAAAAAAGATGAATAAGAAATTGAAACTCTAGCACAGTTTTTCCCATCAGCCCCGTCTACAAACTAATTAAATCAAGAAATCCCTATAAGGTCATCATAAAATCCCTAATTTTGTCAGGTTAGGGTTAGGGAAATGCACCTTGGCGTCGACGCATTTGAGGTTGAGAAGGGTGGAGCCTCGGTGCTCGGCAGCTTCGAGGTTGCGCGAGGTGCCAATTGAGATGGAAGCTGGTGGCCGGCATGAACTATTCCAGCATCAGTGGCGCTAGTTTCTTCCCCTTCGCCGCCGAACCCCAAATCGAAAACCCTATTAAATGTTTCGTGCTTGAAGAATCTAGGAGATCGAAGAATCCATGCTTGTATTTCGTTAATTAAAAATCCGTGCTTGAAGAATTCGTGCTTGTAGTTCGCTAATTAAGAATCCAGGAGTTTGAAGAAGATGAACAATATCTTTCGTGCTTCAAGAAGTTTTTTTTATGTAATGGAATTTTAGTTATTTTAATGAAAAGAAAGTCGTTGACATCAGCCAAGGGTTTAAGACCAATAATAATTCAAAAAGTAAGGATCCTAAATTAAATTCTGATAAGCGAGGGACTCTACTACAATAAAAGATATAAGTTAGGGATTTGAGGATAATTTACGCTTGTAAATATGGTAAATTAGGGGATTTTAAATTTTTTTACTACAAATTGTACTTCAAAACCAAGATTGCCTATTATGTTCGGACATCCATATAAATTATACGCACTTAGGTGCATTTTATGTATAAAAAAGTTAACAGTCAAGAGAGACTTTTAGCTAGCTATGATTCGGAAAACTACTCTATTGTGAATACTACATTGAAAAAGAATATGTCTCGCCTACTTATGTTTGTGCAAATGGAATCCATAAATTAATTATCAGGTCTAAACTCTTGTAATGGATTCGATAAAAAAATTGAAGAACTTATCTCGCTGCAAGCTTAGTAATATTATTAGATTACAAAACAAGGTAATTTATTTTATAAGTAATGTAGATTAAGTTAGCTTCCATAAATTCGACTTTATTCTATACTTTGACACTTTCTTGCATAAAATATGCATATGAAACTTTGTGACAAATAAAAACAACCCAACCGCTAATATTATGTGCGCACAATGTAATAAAGATTTGTTCTCCGTATAGGATCTGTCTGCCAACAGGACATTAAATTACTTGTTAACACTAGGTTGGGTTAATTAATTGCACAGCGAGTACTACAAGGTTAACACAGAAAATTATGGCCTTTGTGGCTAGTGCAGGAGGGATGTAAAGTGCTTCCGAAAATTAATAAAGAAGTTAAGTAAACAAGAACACAACTGCAAAAAGGTTTTTTTTAATAAGTAATACATTTTACTAATTTATAAATTTTATATTAGATGAAAAAACTGGCAAAAAAAGAAGAGGGAGAAGTTTTTGGGAAAAGTTGGAGCTAGAAAACGCCAAGAACAACTTCATTTTCTCACAATTTATGGGAACAATCCCAAGAGATATTCAGTCAATTTTATTACTTTATACTAGCATGAGACCAATGGAAAAACGACATGTGTAAAAATAAGAAAGAGATGAATATTCTCGGGGGCACAATCCTCCCCTCTAACAGAAATTAATTCCAATATCCAGTGAGACCCATAAAGCCTATCGACACGATGGGAGTGACTACGCTGGGGACAATTAATTTGTCCCTATTTACGAACAATGTTAATATAGTCAATTAACTTAATCCACTAACTATTGTAGTTTTTTTTTCCATTAATAACCACCTCACCTAATTTAGATTAAATCATAATCATCCTACCTAATCTACTGCAATCACATTAATAACCTATATTCTCTCTCCATTAAGTACACGTTTTTTCCCAATATCCTATTTTGAGCCATCATTAGTTTTAATTACAATTAAAACAATTAATTTACTAGTTTAAAGTACTACTTTACTGGTTTTCTAAATACAATTAAAGTTCTACTTTACTAGTTTCAAAGTCTTACTTTACTGGTTCATTTTTCTACTTTACTACTTCAAAGTCCTACGTTAGTGGTTCATTTTCCTACTATAGTGGTTCAAAATCCTATGTTATAGGTTTAAATTTCTACTTTACTGATTATTTATTGGTTCAAAGTCCTACTTTATTGGTTCAAAGTCATACTTTAATAGTTCAAAGTCCTACTTTATTTCCCTACTTTACTCGTTCAAAGTCCTATGTTACTGGTTCAAAGTTCTACTTTACTTGTTCAGAGTCCTACTTTGCTGGTTCAAAGTCTTACTTTACTGGTTCAAAGTCCTACTTTACTGGTTTATTTTTCTACTTTACTAGTTCAAAGTCTTACTTTACTAGTTCAAAGTCCTACTTTACTAGTTCAAAGTTCTCCTTTACTGGTTCAGAGTCCTACTTTACTGGTTCAAAGTTCTACTTTACTGGTTCATTTCCCTACTTTACTAGTTCAAAGTCCTACTTTACTAGTTATCAATCATTTAAAAGTATTTCGCATGTAAATTTTTTAAACGCTGACTACCAAAAGTTGGTTTTAATTTTTTGCTATTAATTGTTTGTTTGATAATAGAAAATTGTTGGTGTAATTAATTATCATAAATTATGAGTTTAAATTTAAAATTGTCCTTAAAATACGGGATATTTAATGATACTTGTGCTAAAAAGAAGGAAGCTATTAAATGATGGGGTTTTTAAAAAATGTATATTTAATGATAATTATGCTAAAAAGGAAGAAGCTATTAAATGCTGGGTTTAAAAAATGGATATTTAATGATAATTCACCTAAAAAGAAGTAATCATTAATGACGTAGGAACGTCTTGCCATGGCCACTTCGTTCTTGCCTTGAAGATCATTTGAGCTTGTGTTGCCTAGTTGGAAAGTTGCCTATTTCGGAAGGTTGCCTATTCAGAAAAGGGTGATCTCGTGTGGACTTGCGTTGCGTTGCATGGAGTGCATGGACCGTGGCTTGCATTTATTTCGTTTGCTCTTATTTCCGTGTTTAATAATTTGTAATAGGCAGACTCTCTGATTTTCCAAACGTTTAGGAAACTCATAAGGCAAGAAATTATGTGCCATGATGAGGGAGGTTAAAGTTGGACGAAGGCTGAGTTAATGTAGCCTAAATCCACGCCTTCCTTAAATTGTATCCAGCTCAGAATAATCAATCAGAATTGAGAATTGCTAAAAGGAGACCTAGTGTCCAAAATACGGTGCGACCGTGAAGGGTGTGTCCCTTGTGAGTGTGAGTGTGAACTTGCCCTAGCTGGTTGTTCTAAACTTTAGGACCCCTCATGATTGAACGACGACAGTTGTCGGGATACACGAGTTCTATCTAAGTTAGGTGCAATCCGAGAGTTTTAAGTTGATCATTTGAACCAAATTTACACCAAAAGATTATTGTGATCAACGTTGTGAGTGTGAGAGCTGAGTGAATTCGATATGACTTGATTAACACGCCTCTAAGCTGCGTCAATTAATTACTGGGTTTATTAGTTTTGGGCTAAAGTCGTAAATGTCCTTGGTCATAATAGACATTAGATTAAGATCTTTTAGAATACATTCTAATCGAATGGCCGATATTTAAGTCCCTATTTAGGGATAATTTTTCATTGTCCCCAGAATAGCCATTTCGCTACACGATCCCCGTGATGACGTGGGGGGTTCCTCTTGACGGGGAATAGTCACTTTCGTGTAAGGAGTTTACAACACGAGTATATGTCACGCTGACGATTCGTGTTTGTGAAACACTGTGATTAGATAGCGTAGTTATTTCATGTCACCCGATTTTTAAAATTTATTTTTAAAAAAATATTTTAAGATATGTTTTTAAATATTTTAAAAAAAATTTATACTAATTTCTACCATTTGGTTTGAACAAATGTTTTTATATTTTTAATAAGTTATAAAATTATTTTTATTCAATTATCTAGTTTATGTTGTTCAAATTATGTATTTTAAGAAAAAATATATAATTTGATGTAAATATATAATTAGATAATTTGATGTATATTATAATTAGATAATTTTGCTTGGAAAAATATAATTTTTGTTGAAATAAGATAATTATGAAATTTTATGTAATTTTGATTGTAATTTGGCAAAATTATAAAATTACGTAATTTTATGTAAATATATAATTTAATATATTAGTATAATTTATAATTAATTTAGTAAAAATTATGTAAAAATTTTAAATCTTAAACTCTAAACCATAAATTTTGTGTATTTTTAATTTAAATCATTTTTTAAATTTTTTAGTTAATTATATAATTTGGAAAAAATTATGTAGCTTTATATAAATCGTAAACCATAAATTATAAAGCCTAAATTGTAAATTCCTTGTACATGTACTTCAACTTATATATAAATTTTTCAATCTCATAGCGGAGGGGGTATATCCTGTCTGTGACCCGCGGAATCCCATCATGAATTAGGTGGAACTCCGGAGTGTTCGTAATCTATTAAGTATTTTGTTTAGTGGTTGGTTAGTGTGTGGGTCTTGTGCATGTTCGTAATTATTCTGTCTATTTTGTTTACATGCTTTGTTGTATGTTTATTTGAGCTAAAGTAGCAAGGAAATATGTATGACTTACTGAGTTGCGTAA
The DNA here is from genome assembly GCA_012979155.1 of Hypericum perforatum. Classification (NCBI taxonomy): domain Eukaryota; kingdom Viridiplantae; phylum Streptophyta; class Magnoliopsida; order Malpighiales; family Hypericaceae; genus Hypericum; species Hypericum perforatum. The sequence continues at coordinate 352,065 of SOPF01027660.1, read as the reverse complement.
CTTACCAAATGCGCTATTTGTTTCAGATCTGTCGAGTGCGACTAGGGCTTGGGAGTAGGACAAGAAATCAAGTGAGAGTGAAGCATGCATTTATTTTATCGATAATCTTAGTTTTTCAAGAAACTATTTAGTATTGAAATAATCTCGGTGGACCTAGTGGTTACTTAAAGTTGAAGTTGACATAATGTAGCCCGTTAAGGATAATTTGTCTTTACAACGATTGACATGCCTAATTTTTGGGGCGTGACAGCTAGTATGAAGATAATTGCACTGAGCCTTTTCTAGTTTCTATTTTAGTCCTTTGCGATAGAATCTTGAATGTTTTTCGGTGGTACGGCATATGAGATTACCCATTTGCTCATCTTTGATAAATAATCTTTTTCCTATCTCATAAAAACTCAAAATCACTTTAAATTATTTTTACCCCCTTCTCTCCAACCTAATTTGTCCCGAAAAGATCAGTGAGTTCATTGTGAGAAATATTTAGGATTTTGAGAAAAGCTTTCCCTATTCTCCAGTTTGTTACCTATACTCGTCTCGCCCCCATTTCTTCTCTTCCATTGTAGAAAAGCTTCAAACCATAAGTGTGAAAACCTTAAAGATATAGGAGAAAGAGAAATAATGTTGTCTATGGATAGTCGAAAGAGAAAAGTGTTGCCTCGAATTGTTAGAGAAAATTGTTGGGAAGAGGATGTAGAGATTCCTATTGTTGACTCTCCTAAAGATGTAAAAAAGTAGTCTATGTTTTAGAGGAAAAATAGAGAATGAGGTTCCTGTTCTTTGTATGGAGAAGAAGACTAAAATTTGTGTTTTATAACTAAAAGAGTTGAATTGGTAATTTAAACAAACTATAAGATACTCATAGCAATTATCCCTTTTATTAGATCTTGCGATCATCTAGTACACAAGCGATGCATCAAAAGCACCGAATTGGCCACTTGTCACGCCTCGAATGTTAGACATGTCAACCGCCACAGAGTAAAAATCTCTGTAAGGCCATTTATGTTCTCAAGTTACAATCGAGTCTCAAGTCTAAATATAAAGTACATGTAGAAGTGAAGGCACAGGGTCTTAAAAATACTAAATATGTAATGATACATGTCCTTGCCTCTAGTCCTCACTCACAGCTAGCCCCTGAATTATCTGAGACAGCAGCGAACATTAATGAGGATACGTATCTCAGTAAGTCGGTAAAAACACACATTCCATGCATCAAATAAATATCACATGTTTCATATCAAATCGCATACAATAAGACTCTATAATCAAAAGCACACGTATAAGAGATATCATTAATTCAAACTTGACAAAACTGAGCATGTAAAATATTGCATAGTAACAAAATCACGAACACATGTCCACGGCCGAGCTTATCAAAACTGAATAGCGGTTACTTATCCAACTAACTTAGCTCACTAATGTAATAAAATGCTACAACACTTCTCAATCATTTCACAACACATCTCAATCATTTCACAACACAGCATAGCATTCTTAACATTCCATAATAACAATCACGAAAGAAACACCGATTAGCATTCTTAATGTACACAATATCAATCCCAATAACGATCACAATAACGATCACAACAATGATCACAATACAATCACACTACGAAGCTCCGGAGTCCTTTCACTCATGTCGGGATTCTTGTGGTCCACTGGTAAGTACTCCTCTTTTCTCCTAAGGGCCCATTAGGTAGGAGTACTACCTTCCACAAGCCCAGATAGACCATGTACCTTTTTGTCCATTTGATTGCACTTAATCATGTCCAAATTTGATATAACAGAACTCACGTGAAACTAATATAAAATTACTGTAGCAAGATCTTTATTATGAAAAAAATTGAAATTGAGGATCATAAACTAACATGGACGAAAAAAACAAAAACCAAATCACTGTTTTAAAACGCCGCCGGGTTCTTAAAAATGACCCGTAGGTCGACCAAAATTTGGGTCCGACCTCTAGGTCAATCGTTCCGACCAGTCCAACCGCTGGTTGGATCAGACTTTTTTTTCTTTCATTAATTTGTATTTTTTGAAATATATAGGTATATAAGTAAATAATTTGTGTAATAAACTAATAATAACATATAAACATACGAATTTTTATAAAGTATACCAAATAAGGTATCCATAAAAATGGGTAATCTCGAATGGAAGATAAAACTATTAAAAAATAAATATTTTTTGGTCGAACTATCGAGTCAGGCTAGATTTTTCGTTCGAAATGTCTGGTCCGACCAAAAATTGCGCAATTCGCAAGGTTTCTGACTTTCTATGTAAACCTGCGGGGATGTTATGAGTCACAATTTGCGGTCTGACCAGTCAAACCACTGATCGGACTGCATTTTTTAAAACCTTGTTAAAACGTCCAAGAAAAAGAATATTCGCAACAAATATCACTAGGTGGCTCACGTGTCCATTTCTTGCACGCGATGGAGTTGGGCTCTTCTTGGGTCAACTCTTCTCTTGGCTAGACTTAAAATTTTGAGTAACAACAGAATTTAAAGGAGAGGAGGACCCAACGTCTTTTCCCGCAAATGCTGAGGTCGTCGACTTTGATAATGTCGCAGTAAAAATTAACATTAGATTTGAAATAGAAAATCAAAATTGACATTTTTAACAGCTTCGTAGTAAAAACCTTTATTATAATTGTTGGATAATCAAGATCAAACAATTAATACTTGAGTTATTGCTGTTGCTGATCTCGTAATTTTTTTCATTCTACATTTATTAAAAAACTTAAACTCTTTAAAAATCCCGTAATTTTTTCATTTTACATTTATTAAAAAACTTAAACTCTTTAAAAATCCCGTAATTTTCTCATTTAATTAATCCGGAACCGCTCAACTCCAAAACTGAAATTTCCAACACCAAAGTTCCAACCTTTGCCAACGACGGATGCAGAAAAGGATATACCTTGAAGAGAACAGTGGACAACATGGAGCAGTCTGGGAGATGATTTCGAAAACTGAGACCAATTTCTGGGAGGACACGAGACGGGCGAGTAGGAAGGATTGAGAAAGTCATGTTCATAATCTTTCTTATGGTTTCATTGTTACAGATTTGGTCGTACTGTTGTTCATAACATTACTGTTTCGCTGCTTTAAATTCAGATTTTGTTTCAACCTCTCGTCGCGGTCGTCATCCTCTACCACAGGCTTCGCGTCATCTAGTTTTTGCTTCTCGGTCCTCAACCTTCTTTGAAATATTAGTAGCTCAGTTTAATAATATTGGTACCCTAATTCAGTCAAATTGCTACACAGGTTCATTAATATAGGTATTTAATTTTTGAATTTTTTGTTAGTTACTAATTTTTTTGCATGATTTTAGGAATTACGAGATTTTTTGAATGATTAATTTTTCTCTTTAATATTTTTCTACATTTTAGTAACAAATTAGATACTAAATCTTAACTGCAGATTATTCCATCAATATCATCTTGTACAAAATAATGGCACCCCGTGAAACTAAAACATGACACTTAGTAAAGATGAACTAACATATGACAACTTAATTGTAAGAATTGAAAATTCTATTTGAGAATTCATAATATATGATGCGGTGCATCTGTTCGTTCACTGCACCTGTCACTGCACTTGGAATAAAGTTGTTGGAGTCCAGCCATTTACTTCTAATTAAGCTTTTTCCATTTTCCAAAATAATAGCTTTTCTTATTTTTCTATTTTAGATAAGGGACATGGTCGCCCATTGGAAGGATCTGATTATTACTCCAGAAATAAAAGTATCAGTTTATCTATTTCCTTTGGTTAAAGAGGACATAGTATTGTTCATCGTCCAGTTGTACAAAAATAATCTTTTTGTCCGTTCGTATGTTAACGAACTTGCTTGTCTTTCAATTTGGTTCTACATCAGTTGGTATCAGAACGAAAGTTAATGCTACCTTTTGTACAAGGTGCAATCCTGTCTACTGCCATGGCCAAAGACCACCAAGAGAACCAAATTCCTGCAGCCTTTGAGCAGCATTTTGCTGCTCTTGAAGATGCTGTGCAGCAAATTCTCGGAGTCCTTCAATTAGGAGGACAGCTGCGAGCACCACCTCCAGCCCCGTACGAGCAAGAACCAGTCCCTATCGTGGAGCAACAACCACTACCAGCTCCTCGGGCTGCCATCCAACCATATTGGGAAAGAGTCCCTCATCGAGATGAATATGATGGATATCGGATTAAGGCTGAAATTCTGATTTTCAATGGAAGTCTAGAGATAGAAACTTTCCTAGATTGGCTTAATGAGGTTGAAAGATTCTTTGAAATTATGGAAGTAAGCGAGGAAAGAAAGGTGGCCATTGTTGCATATAAATTACGAGGAGGAGCAGGATCATGGTGGCAAAATTTACGTGAAGAACGATATCGCATACGCCAATCTCTCATTCAAGATTGGCCACTAATGAAGGAATTACTACAACAACGATTCCTCCCTCGAGATTATACACAAAATCTCTATCGACAGCTTCTGGACTGTTGCCAAGGCAACCGTACAGTAACTGATTACACGGAGGAATTCTTGTGCCTGACAGCCCAATGCAAAATCCAGGAGGATGATGATTTGCAAGTGGCTCGTTATATACGTGGTCTAAAGATGGAAATTCAGGAGCAAATTGGCGTTCAGGCTATCATGTCCTTGCTTGATGCTTGAGAAATGGTGACCCAAGCAGAGGCACGGTTGTCATAATCACCTGCCCAATTTTCTTATTCTCAACGCACACTAGGGGATGTTTAATAATCCCGTGCTACTACACCCACTAACCTCTAATGGCCACTGCGACTGGATCATCAAATTAGACCAAACAAGATGTTCGCCCTGCCAATCAAGCAACTAAGGCCAATCCGTACCAGCCTCCTCAACCAATTAAATGTTATAGGTATAATCAGCCGGGACATAAATCCAACGAATGCCCAAGCCGTAAGCCTGTGCATGTGGTTGATGTCGTGCAAGAAGGTGATCGAGAAAGTCTAAAAAAGAGGAGCAAACTTATGAAGCTGATGATATATGCAGAGATGAAGATAAAGATGGTGTCTATGTGATACAACTCACCTTGTGTTCTAAACTTGAAGATGACAGCCAACGCAGAAAGATTTTTCAAGCTAGATGTCGAATCAATAAAATGGTATGTAGCTTGATCATTGATAGCTGCAGTTGTGAGAATTTAATTGCCAAAAAATTGGTTGAACAAATACAGCTTCCGACCGAGCCCCATCCTACTCCATATTAGATCGGGTGGATCCAAAAGGGTCCAAAACTTTAGGTGACTCGAATTTGTAAAGTCCCTTTGGTCATGGGCAAGTTTTATACTGATGAAGTTTCCTGTGATGTTGTCGAGATGGATGTGTGCCAAATTTTGCTAGGCCGACCTTGGAAATTTGACATTGACGCTACCCACAGGGGCCGGAGAACATATACACTTTTCAATGGAAGGGTAAGAAAATGATGGTTGCACCTTCGAATAGCCCAAAGCCAACTCCTAAAATGGAAGGGAAGGTTTTCCTATCTCTTTCTAACTCTACTGGCTTGATTATGACAAATATAAAATAAAGTGGTGGAGCTTACGGGCTTGTAATTAAACGCAACTATGGAGAGACAAAGGTTCCTGAAGCTGTTCAACAAATATTAGCTAACTTTCCTCAGCTTAATTCTGACCCAGTCGGCCTCCCACCTTTGCGAGACATCTAACATCATATTGATTTTACACCTGGAGCTCGATTTCCCAATCTTCCTCATTACCATCTCAATCCCAAGGAAACCAAGATATTACAAGAGAAGGTTAAAGGCTTGTTGTGATTGGGGCATATGCGCGAGAGTATGAGTCCTAGTGTAGTCCCTGCTCTGCTCGTGCCAAAGAAAGATAATCAATGGCAAATGTGTGTGGACAGTCAAGCTATCAATCGTATTACTGTGCTATATAGATTCCCTATTTCTCGGCTTGATGATATGCTTGATTACCGATTCACTAGTTTTCACTAAGCTTGATCTGACAAGTGGGTACCACCAGATTTGTATCCGCCCTAGAGACGAATGGAAGACAACCTTTAAAACCAAAGAAGGGCTATACGAGTGGCTGGTGATGCCATTTAATCTGTCAAATGCACCAAGTACGTTCATGCGACTTATGAACCAGGTGCTCAAACCCTTCCTTAATAAATTTATTGTTGTCTACTTTGACGATATACTGGTATACAACAAAAGCAAGGAGGAACATGATGGTCATTTGAGACAAGTTTTGACAGCTCTTCGAGATAATAAACTTTATATCAATATTAAAAAGTGTCACTTCATGGTGGACCATGTCCTATTCTTGGGATATGTGATCAGTAAAGATGGTGTACAGGTTAACAAGCAGAAGGTTCAGGCCAGTATTGATTGGTATACTCCTACATCAATCTTTGAGGTACGAAGCTTTCACGGTTTAGCCACATTCTGTAGACGATTTGTGCACAATTTTAGCAGTATTGTGGCACCAATAACAGACTGCCTCAAGCAATCACAACCTTTTACTTGGACCAGTGCGGCTACTCAGGCTTTCGAAGAGATTAAACAAAGGCTAACTTCTGCCCCAATGCTTGCCTTACCTTATTTTGACAAGGTGTTCCAGGTTGAGTGTGCCGCTTGTAGAACCAGCTTGGGAGGCGTCTTGTCTCAAGAAGGACGTCCTATCACCTTCTTCAGTGAGAAACTTAATGACGCTCGCCAAAATTGGTCTACTTATGATCAAGAGCTCTTTGCAATCCTTTGTGCTTTAAAAAATTGGGAACATTATTTGCTACTGAAGGAGTTTATTCTCTTTACAGATCATCAATCTTTGGTGCATTTTCGTTCTCAACAAAATCTGAAAAATAAAATGCATATTTGCTGGGCAACTTATTTTGGGCAGTTTAACTATATGGTAAAGGATAAGTCAGGCACAACAAACAAAGTGGCAGATGCTTTAAGCCGGCGAGCTGCTCTCCTCGTCACAAGTAAGAACGAGGTTATTGGTTTTGATTTTCTTCTGGAAGCTTATGTTGATGATCCACACTTTGGTGAAATATGGTCTAATTACCTTGCTAGGAAGCTTATTGGAGATTTCTTGGTTCAAAGTAACTACCTCTTTAAAGGCAATCATTTATGCATCCCCAGGACTTTATTACGAGAACAGCTTATTCGAGAGTTGCATTCTGGAAGTCTTAGTGCTCATTTGGGCCATGATAAAACCATTGGAAGACTCGAGGAGTGATATTTTTGGCCACAACTTAAAAGAGATGATGCGATAAATATCCGATTAAAAATACGTGCAAGAGAACACGATCGCACAAGTAATAGAATGATAAGTAAGATCGTCTCCACAGGGACAGATAGATCAATTCTCTAATTACCGGATTATGAATTCTCAACTTTAATCTAAGCAATTCAATTCGAATGATTGTATTGTGATTAATTACTATAAAGCGCTGAACAGACTAGGGTTGTCAATCCTAGATTTGCACAACGATTAACTAACTTAATAAACAAAAGAACGAGAACGCGATCGACGTTACGTACTAAGTTCATCACTCTTAACACGCGAACACTCAACACGAATTAACCAAGCAATTAATGATCAAGTAGATGAATGAAAAGACAACACCTGACCACGAGTTATGAAAATAGCTCATTGATTGATTAATCCGAGTCGCCGATCACAATTCTCCAAATTGAAAGCAAAGAATAACTAGGGTTGATCTCTTGTGTGTAAACATTCAAGAGTGCCCTTAACCTAAAGTTCAAGGCCTTATATAGGCTAGCCTAAAAACAAGACCTAAAAGAAAAGTCCTAATTAGACTAAACAGGTCTTCTGAGTCTTTCCGGGCAATCCAGCGGGTCGCTGGAAGTCATCTGCTCACATCCAGCGGGTCGCTGGCTTTTCCAGCGGGTCGCTGGATCTCACCAGTTCATCTTCTACCGCTTCCGACTCTCCAATTCTTCGGACTTTTCTTTCTGCCATCGCGCCATGCCTCACTACTTTGTCAATCTTCATGGAATCACTTACAAAACCACCAAATATCGACAGATCTCCCGCTCCTCAACATAACACAAAATGCATAAAAATATACTCGACATACGATGAAATGAGAATAAAGCGTGGACAAAACATGCACAAAACATGGGTAGATGTGTGTCCGTTTACACGCACATCACAACTCCACACTTAAGTTCTTGCTTGTCCCCAAGCAAGTTGCATCAGAACTACCGTTTTCACGGTTCCTCCTTACTTGGAACAAATCGCGACATGCATCATCCTCTCGCTCGTCATTCATCTCACTTAACTGTCAAAGCAAAATTCATGTAAACCCAACACCCTCAACTGTTTAACCTAACTTTCGCACTAAGCGGACCATACACGAGAACTGGCACTCAGTGGGTAGGATCAATTTATTCTCACTTATATTGGGTAGTCAACTACCTATCACTCGCAAGCATGCTCAGGGTCAACAAAATATCATACTTCGCACTTGACACTCTCTCAAGCAACGCAAGGCTCGTAATCAAGAGGAACTTTGCATAGGGTTGTAATGTGGCTTAGGTTAAGGGGAGGATAAATCCGTGGGTAATGGCTAAATCACCCAATCCGAGGATTACATAAGAATCTAACTCTCGGCTATACTAAACATCTCACCCTATAATGACTAAGCACTCAACCCATTGTACCCATGTCCTTGAGGCATTTACTCGAGACAAGCCACCCACTTTTCATTGTGTGCTCTTTTTTCTTTTCTTTTTCACCACACTCCTTCCATCCTTCCACTTTCCTTGGATATATATATATAATTTTTTTTTCTTTTCCACACTTTTTATTTTTCTTTCCCTTGTGGTTTTTTTTTCTTTTCTTTTCACACATTCTCGCACATTCATTGGTAGCTCATCCCGACTTTTGACTATTAGCCTCAATTTTACCCTTTTTCAAACCCAATTGATAATCAGTACCCCCAGCTATACTACAAGATGCACCCTTACAAAATCATCCCACAATTAATGTCCTATTTCCTCGGACTGGACAGTTAAGGCTAGGTGGGGGTTAGATATCAGCTCATGTAGTGGTGTGCTAATAGTAACTCAATGGAAATGCTTAGGCTCAATGGGGTTATGCAATGGATAAGAACAGGTTTTTGGCTCTAAGGCTCTAGGCTCAACATCAAAATGGCCCCCGATATATAACTCACCCCGCACTACGAAATCACGCCAAGTGCTAACATACTATTCCCATCACCCGAGACACGCGAGCACCTTATGAATAAAATAGAGATGGGTGTCTCATCCTTCGGCACAAATTTCTCACAAGGTCACTCATCAAGCTCTCAAGCATGGTCCACCTAGTGTAACTATCAACCTAAATAACCAAAGGTGTTGAGCCCACATAATTCTGCTCACGACATTCAAGTTCAATTCCTGACTACGCAATAAGATTCAGTGGTCGCTCTAGGTTCACAAGTTGGAGGGGGGTTCATCAATTGCAAACGACTCAACACTTCAATCAAAAACACACGCCACATACATAACAGACTCGATCACATGCGTATGTTAACAAAAGAAAATAAAGTAAAACATTCCTAAAACATCACAACGCACACGGCGTGCAACTCCACACTTAGAGAACACATTGTCCTCAATGTGAAGTAGCAAGCAGCGAACAAAAGCAAAACACAAAAAACAAACACAATGAATGGAAGGAAAGAGAGGAACGGTAACACCTGTTCATGGGTGAGGTGGCTGATGTGGTAGATTCGCCCAACGCCACTCCCACTGTGCACGGTTGTATTCTTGATCGGCTTGATATTGACTCCGGAATGCAGCATGATCGGAAACGAGAGACTGGACTTGGACCTCTAAGTTCTCCAATCGTTGCTCAAGGTCAGAACTCAGAGGATCATCGGTCTCGGACAGGTGTAGCTAGTCTCGGACAGCCTGGCGATCTTCCCACGGTACTTCCTTGTAAAGGGATGTGCCGTGCAGAGTGTCTTGTTTGTACAGCAAATGCCACCTCACCAGTTGCTCGCGAATGATAATCGCCGGCCGAAAGATGTCCGCCAATGGAGGGGAGGCCCGACCTGGCAAAAAGTGACGAACCAACAAAGCAACAATGTGGCCAAGTCCTAGCCATTTGGGGTCAGTCATGTTCAACGTACGTCGAATAACATCACAAATCAGTTGAACAGTATTGAATGGTTTCCGATTCTTAACACATGCGAGAGCATAAATCTGGGGACGAGTTAGCCGGTTGTTTTCATACTGACCACTAAAGCAAGCGCACATAAAACGGTGTAACACACCCATATAGAGGTCGGGGAGGAGGCTAGCAGGTGGCTGTGTTTTATAGTGGGGGAGACCGGTAAGGTCCTTCCACCCCACTTGTGCAGCTCTATTGTTTTTGAAATCAAAAGCCCCACCCCCAGCTTGCAGTTCAAGAATGTCAACAAGCAGCTGTTCATTCACAGTGATTGGCCTACCATACAGTCGTGCAGTGAAACACACATCATTAGCAGCTAATGTGACCATACTATAGAACTCAACAACTACCTCAGGATGAATATCAACACTCGTGTTGGCAAAGAAATTCCACCCAAGATCATCCAAAGCACGACGCAAATCAATATCAATACCGAGCGCATGCATCTCACTCCAATCAATAGTCAGGTATTCAACAAAACGACAGTCCGCAAATTTAGTAAACCGCTCACCTTCAGCCTCATTAAAGATAGGAAAAGGAGCGCCATACCTTCGCGCTATGTCGACAGACGGGGGTGGAGCGGAGCTCGACTCACCGGGATGATGGGACGATGTCCTGCTGCGCTTTGGAGCCATGGACTTAGTCGGAAGAAAGAGTCAACAAAAGTCAACGGCGGTCAACGGTGGTCAACAGTGGTCAACGGCGATCAACGGTGGTCAACGGCGGTGGTCGGCTTGACGGAAAGATCTCGGCGAGCACGGCAAAGCCCAGTCGATGGTGGATGGAGATTCGACGCTGTGAGTCCGAGATCTGCAAAAGAAAGAAAAAGTGAAAGGAAAAAAAAACAAACTCGAAATTAGGGAGGAGTGCGTGGAGGTCGGGATGGTTTGGATTGGTTGTGACGTGGTGGTCGTGATGGCTGGTGTGATGTGGATGGGTGCTTGTGGGTGGAGGTTTGTGGTTGAAGGTTTGTGAGGGGTTTGGAGGAGAGGGAAAGGGAAGGAGATTGAGTTTGGAGGAGAGGGGAAGTGAAGAGGAGGAGTTGGTTCGGGGGTTTTAAACCCCGAATTTCCAGCGGGTCGCTGGATTTGGTTCGGCCAACTTCTGGACACTTCCAGCGGGTCACTGGAAATCCCAGCGGGTCGTTGGGTTTCACTGGATCGCCTTTTCTCCCTGAATCCGGCCTCGTGTCGTCCCCAACCTGTTAATCCTGTAAAAATAAAAGAAAAAAAAAACGAACACACTTTTTTTTTTGAGGGTGACACTATGTACATTCCCTTATAAACCCACAAACTGGGGGAAACTCGGACGAGTGACTCTAAATATTGAGAAAATGAAAAGAAAACAAAAAAAATAGTTTTAATTTAACGTCATTAGCTTGACGGTGGTGTGGTCTTACTGAGGCACGGGATCGTGAAGGTCCATGCTGCCTTCTTGAGTGTCGAAATGGTCGCCGAGGTAAGCCTTCAATCGTTGTCCATTAACCTTGAACTCTTCCTTAGTGTCATTATTACGGATTTGGACGGCGCCATGAGGTGATACGGTGACAATGGTGTAGGGTCCAGTCCATCGCGATTTGAGTTTTCCTGGGAAAAGTTTAAGGCGAGAGTTATAGAGAAGTACCTGTTGGCCTGCAGAGAACTCGCGGTGTAGGATCTTTTTATCGTGCCACCTCTTGGTCTTCTCCTTATACAGCTTGGCGTTCTCATATGCTCCTAGGCGAAATTCTTCGAGTTTTTCGAGCTGCAGCAGACGTCTTTCTCTGGCATTGTCGAGGTTTAGATTTAGTCGGCGGAGTGCCCAGTATGCCTTGTGTTCAAGCTCGACTGGTAGATGACAAGCCTTCCCATAAACCAGTTGGTATGGTGACATTCCGATGGGGGTCTTGTAGGCTGTCCTGTAGGCCCATAGTGCATCATCCAGCTTGCTGGACCAGTCCTTCCGTGATGGGTTTACCGTGACTTCCAAGATCCTCTTGATTTCGCGATTTGACACCTCGACTTGACCACTAGTTTGGGGATGATAGGCTGTAGCGATCTTGTGAATAACTCTGTACTTCGTCAGTGCATTGGCGAGCAAGTTATTGCGAAAGTGCTTTCCTCCATCGCTGATAAGAATCCTGGGAGTCCCAAAACGACTAAAAATATTTTTCTGCAAGAATTTAGTGACTACCTTTGCATCATTTGTTGGGAGAGCCACTGCTTCCACTCATTTGGAAATGTAGTCCACTGCGAGAAGTATGTAGAGGTTTCGGTCGGATGGTGGGAACGGTCCCATGAAGTCGATTCCCCATATGTCGAATATTTCCACCTCCATGATTCCGTGCTGGGGCATCTCATGACGACAGGATATGTTTCCTGTCCGTTGGCAGCGGTCACATTTCTTCACGAATTCCATGGCATCCTTGAACAGAGAAGGCCAGTAAAAACTGCTTTGAAGAACTTTGGCAGCAGTGCGCTCGCCAGCAAAATGGCCTCCATAAGGTGAGTTGTGGCAGTGATGGAGGATGACTTCTTGCTCTTCCTGAGGTACACACCGGCGTAGTAGTTGATCTTTTCCTTGTTTGAACAGGTATGGTTCGTCCCATACATAAAACCTGACATCATGTAAAAATCTTTTCTTCTGTTCGGAAGACAGGTTAGGGGGTATGATGTTGCTAACAAGGTAATTAACAAAATCAGCATACCAAGGCACAGATATGACATCTAGCGCATATAATTGTTCATCAGGAAAAGATTCATTGATAGGAGAGAAAGATGTTACCGATGGGTTCTCAAGGCGCGAAAGATGATCAGCCACTGGGTTATCTGCTCCCTTCCGATCACGTATTTCGATGTCGAACTCTTGAAGAAGGAGGATCCATCTGATGAGCCTGGGCTTAGCATCCTTCTTAGTGAAGAGGTATCGTATAGCTGCATGGTCTGTGTATACCGTCACTTTGCTTCCGAGCAGGTATGAGCGGAATTTATCAAGGGAGAAGATTACTGCTAAGAATTCTTTTTCCGTCGTGGCATAATTGACTTGAGCAGTGTCCAATGTGTGGCTGGCATAGTAAATTACATGAAATCCTGTGGTCTTTCTCTGACCGAGTACAACGCCGACCGCATAGTCACTTGCATCACACATGATCTCGAATGGAAGATCCCAATCGGGTGCTGTAATGATCGGTGCGGAGACGAGCGCTTCCTTGAGATGCTGAAAGGCTGACTTGCATTCTTCATTGAAGATAAAGGGAACCTCCTTTTCAAGCAATTTGCATAGTGGCTTCGTGATTTTTGAGAAGTCCTTAATGAACTGCCTGTAAAACCGAGCATGGCCTAGGAAACTCCGTACTCCCTTTACAGATAGTGGAGGGGGAAGCTTGTCGATGACTTCCAGTTTGGCCTTGTCAACTTCTAAGCCGTCACTTGATATTTTGTGGCCAAGGACCACTCCTTCAGTAACCATAAAGTGACATTTTTCCCAGTTGAGCACCAGATTAGTCTCCTTGCAGCGTTCTAAAACCTGTCCCAAATATAGGAGGCATCCCTCAAATGAGTCTCCGAAAACCGAGAAATCATCCATAAAAATCTCGATTTGACGCTCAACCATGTCAGAAAAGATTGCCATCATACACCGCTGAAAGGTGGCAGGTGCATTACAAAGTCCGAACGGCATTCGGCGAAAAGCGAAGGTACCATAGGGGCAGGTGAAGGTAGTCTTTTCTTGATCTTCAGGTGCGATAGGGATTTGAAGATAACCTGAGTAACCATCCAAAAAGCAGTAGTAATCATGACCTGCTAGTCTATCCAGCATCTGGTCAATGAATGGTAGAGGGAAGTGATCCTTTTGGATGGCTTTGTTCAGCTTCCGAAAATCAATGCAGACCCGATGTCCCACCACTACTCGTGTAGGGATAAGCTCGTTGTTTTTGTTGGGAACAACTGTAATACCTCCTTTCTTGGGAACGCATTGAGTAGGGCTTCAACTTCAACTTCGGGTTGAGCCTTCGCTGGCCCTCCACCGATGGTGTGAACTCCTCCTCCAAAATGATTTTATATTGGCAAAGAGATGGGCTGATGCCTTTCACATCACCAAGTGTCCATCCCAACGCTTCTTTGTGCCTTGAAATCACGTTGATGAGCTGTTCTTCCTGCTCAAGCGTCAATGATGCCGAAATAATTACAAGAAGCTTGTTACCTTCACACAGATAGGCGTACTTCAGATGTCCTGGTAGCGGCTTGAGTTCTAATTCAGGCGATGCAAGAATAGATGCTTGCAACTTGACTCTGGGTGTGCTGTCCAGCTCTAGTGACTCTGCTATACGTACCCACGCTACTTGCTCCATTACTCCAGAATCAGTTTCTTCCACTTCAGACTCCAGCACTCCTTCCAAATTGCTTTCGGTGGTGGCCTCTAAACTCCCCACAATCTCATCTATCACGTCGATCCTATAGCAGTCATCATCGACAGACGGATACCTAGCTGCGTCGAAGACGTTGAACACAACCTCATCGTCGCAAACCTTAAATCGCAGCTCTCCCTTTTCTACATCAATACTCGTTTTTCCTGTCGCAAGGAACGGTCGACCTAGGAGGAGCGGCACATCATGGTCTTCTTCCATTTCCATAACGATGAAGTCCACCGGAAAGATTAACGTGTCAACCTTCACAAGCACATTTTCGATGATCCCCTTTGGCCTAGCTACTGATCTATCTGCGAGCTGGAGAACTATGGATGTAGACTTCATATCCCCCAAACCAAGCTTTTGGAATATAGAATACGGTATGAGGTTTATGCTAGATCCTAGATCAATAAGTGCCTTCTTGAAAATCTGATCGCCAATGGTACAAGGTATGGTGAAACTGCCAGGATCCTTCATCTTCTGAGGAAGATCCTGGCTTAGAACTGCACTGCATCCCCTAGTCAAAGGTATGACCTCGAAGTCCTCGATGCTCTTTTTCTTCGAAATGAACTCTTTAATCCACTTTCTGTATGTGGGCATCTGCTCAAATGCATCGAGTAGTGGAATGTTGATATGAAGATTCTTGAATAACTCCAGGAACTTCTGATAGCTAGGATGAGAAGCTTGTTTGTTAACTCTTTGAGGGAAAGGTGGCGGAGGATATCTTCTCTCTTGTACTGGCTTGACAATTTCCTTAGTAGACTTGTCTTTCTCAACTACTGTAGGATTCACCCGAAGTTCTTCTTCCTCCTCGCTCACTAGCTTTCCAGATGGTTTCGATGTTGGGCTTGCAATGTTCTTCCCCAAATCTAGCCCACTTCTGGTTGTGATTGCCTTACAGTGTTCTTGCTGTGTAGGAGGGGTTTCTGTGTTGCTTGGAAGTGTTCCCGGCTGCCTTGCGTTCAATTGAAGTGCAAGCTGACCTATCTGAATCTCCAGATTTCTGATCGTGGCTTCATGACTGAGAACTTGCTTCCTCAACTCATCTTCATTCCTCCGATCTGGCTGAGGTGGTGGCTGTTTTTGCCACTTTTGGTGGTAATTCTGAGGTTGTTGTGGCTGAGGGCCTTGAGCACTGTTAGCAGCCATAGGGGTGTTGGGTTGTTGAGGTACCTGTTGACCTGCATTATTTCTCCACGAAAAGTTTGGGTGGTTTCTCCAACCCGGGTTATATGTGGCAGAATACGGATCATTGTTCTTATTATTATTATTACCCACATAATTCACAGATTCGACCAGCAAAGAACAATTATCAGTAACATGAGGTCCAGTACAGATCTCGCAAACCTGAGCAGGTGTGGGAGTTGGTGCATATGAGCCTTGGATTAATTGTGTGAGAGTTGCCACCTGTGCCTTGAGCGCAGTGATCTCACTGTTATCCTGTACGCTGGCCACTTTCTTTCTTTCCACCCTATCTCCCCACTCGTGATTGTTGGTGGCCATGGCTTCAATTATGCGGAACCCTTCAGTTTCTTCTTTTTCCATCAAATCACCTCCAGCTGCTGCGTCTAGGCTGGTTCGAACTTGTGATTCACATCTGTTGTAAAAAGTTTGGATGAGCATCTATTCTGGAATCTGGTAGTGTGGACAATCACGTAGCAGCTTCTTGTAGCGACGCCATGCTTCATGTAGAGACTCGCCACCCTGTTGCTTGAACTGCAAAATTTTGTTACGCAGCTGAGTGGTCTTGCCTGGTGGGTAGTATTTCTCTAGGAATTTGTCTGCAAGCTTGTCCCACGTGGTAAAAGTGCCTGCAGGGAAACCGTCAACCCATTCTCTAGCATCATCCTTTAAACTGTGCTTGAATAGTCGCAACTTGAGTGCATCTGCTGAAACTCCATTGTATTTGACTGTCGAGCAATGATCTTCAAAGGTTTGGATGTGCTTCGTAGGGTTTTCTGAGGGGTTGCCTCCAAACTGATCTTCACGAACCTGATTAATAAGGCGAGACTTGATCTCAAAGTTATTAGCCTCCACAGCTGGGTATTCGATACTGGGTCGAAGGTCGGCCAGCCTAGGGTGCGTCTGCCTTCTTCTGTTGTTGTTTGCGGGAGCATTAATTACCCGATTCTGATCTGCCATCTCTTCTTTGTGTTGCTCCCTTAGTCTCGAGCGAAGAGCTCGTTCAACTTCGGGGTCGTATTCAAGAAGGGGTTGATTGTCAGAACGGGTGTGTGGCATACACCTCCTGCGCCGTTACTCACTGCAGAACTCAATAAAGAGGATCAGGCGTATTGAGGAACAAAACGGGTGCACAAAGCTTAGTCTCAAAATTGTGAAAGCAATATCCAATATTAAAGACAGATTGATTAAATCTGTCCCCGGCAATGGCGCCAAAAACTTGATGCAATAAATATCCGATTAAAAATACGTGCAAGAGAACACGATCGCACAAGTAATAGAATGATAAGTAAGATCGTCTCCACAGGGACAGATAGATCAATTCTCTAATTACCGGATTATGAATTCTCAACTTTAATCTAAGCAATTCAATTCGAATGATTGTATTGTGATTAATTACTATGAAGCGCTGAACAGACTAGGGTTGTCAATCCTAGATTTGCACAACGATTAACTAATTTAACAAACAAAAGAACGAGAACGCGATCAATGTTACGTACTAAGTTTGTCACTCTTAACACGCGAACACTCAACACGAATTAACCAAGCAATTAATGATCAAGTAGATGAATGAAAAGACAACACCTGACCACGAGTTATGAAAATAGCTCATTGAATGATTAATCCGAGTCGCCGAATCACAATTCTCCAAATTGAAAGCAAAGAATAACTAGGGTTGATCTCTTGTGTGTAAACGTTCAAGAGTGCCCTTAACCTAAAGTTCAAGGCCTTATATAGGCTAGCCTAAAAACAAGACCTAAAAGAAAAGTCCTAATTAGACTAAACAGGTCTTCTGAGTCTTTCCGGGCAATCCAGCGGGTCGCTGGCTTTTCCAGCGGGTCGCTGGAAGTCATCTGCTCACATCCAGCGGGTCACTGGCTTTTCCAGCGGGTCGCTGGATCTCATCAGTTCATCTTCTGCCGCTTCCGACTCTCCAATTCTTTGGACTTTTCTTTCCGCCATCGCACCATGCCTCACTACTTTGTCAATCTTCATGGAATCACCTACAAAACCACCAAATATCGACAGATCTCCCGCTCCTCAACATAACACAAAATGCATAAAAATATACTCGACATACGATGAAATGAGAATAAAGCGTGGACAAAACATGCACAAAACATGGGTAGATGTGTGTCCGTTTACACGCACATCAAGAGACACTGGTCGAATCATACAAAAGTGTTTGGTTTGTCAAACCCAAAAGGGGCAAGGTTAGAATACAGGATTCTATATGCCGTTGTCTATTCTAGAGCAACTGTGGGAAGACCTATCGATGGATTTTGTGCTTGGCCTACCCTGAACACAGTGGGGTTCCAATTCCATCTTTGTGGTAGTGGATCGCTTTTCAAAAATGGCTCACTTTATCCCGTGCAAGCATACCACTGATGCCCCCCATATCACAAAGTTATTCTTCCAGGAGATAGTTTGTCTTCACAGAATTCCTTGCACGATTATATCTGATTGGGACCCTAAATTCCTTGCGGTATTTTGGTCTACTCTGTGGCATCGATTTGGAACTGAACTAAAGTTTAGTAGCTGCACGCATCCCCAAATAGATGGACAAATCAAAGTCGTCAACCGTACTTTAGGCAACTTACTTCGTTGCTTGTGTGTTGACAAACAAAAATAGTAGGATATCACCTTAGCTCAGGCTGAATTTGCCTATAACAGTGCCCATCATCGGTCCACAAGCTTGTCCCCATTTGCCGTGGTATATAGAAAGCCTCCAGCAACCACAATTGATCTCATCAAGCTTCCAACTGGTTTCAAAAAGAGTGATGCTGGTGATTTACTTGCTCAACAACATATTGAAACTATTACCGAGGTTAAAAAGAAGCTGGAGTTGGCAACAACCAAGTATAAGGCTACAGCAGATCAGCATCGTCGTACAAAACTCTTCCAAGTTGGTGAAATGGTGATGGTGCATTTGCGTAAAGAGTGTGGAGGTGGACATCAGAAGCTTGATGCTCGCAAGATCGGGCCATTTAAAATCATCGAGAAGATTAACGACAATGCTTATGTCCTTGACTTGCCCGACCACATGAAAATTTCTAAGACATTTAATGTCGCTCATCTCTATTCCTATTATCCCGATGCTCCATCCGGGACGGCTTGATTCTTCAAGAGGGAGGGAATGATGCGGTGCATCTGTTCGTTCACTGCACCTGTCACTGCACCTAGAATAAGGCTGTTGGAGTTCAACCATTTACTTCTAATTAAGCCTTTTCCATTTTCCGAAATAATAGCTTTTCGTATTCTTCTATTTTAAATAAGGGACATGGTCGCCCATTGTAAGGATCTGATTATTACTCCTGAAATAAAAGTATCAGTTTTTCTATTTCCTTTGGTTAAAGAGGATATAGTGTTGTTCATCGTCCGGTTGTACGAAAGCAATCTTTTCGTCCGTTCGTACGGCAACGAACTTGCTTGCCTTTCAATTTGGTTCTACATCATAATAACTACGAAAAGTGCTTGGGTATCCACAATAATTGTAGGCAGAATAAAAATAAGGAGAAGTAGTATTATAAAAATAAGGCACTTTGCAGTATTGAGTAAAAAAAGGAAGAAAAAAATCAAATGATTTGAATAATATCAATAGAGAGTTCATCACACGCGATTACCTCGGTTTCCTCAATAGGATTTTGTGTTTAAATGCGATTTCTGGATTTCTTATTCAATCGATTCCGTTTTTGTACTGTTGATCTATCCTAGCTCATACCATATGAGTTTAGACCAGCTGTTGGTATTGCGTGTGCTTTGACTTTTCTAAGTGTTAATCTATTTCAATTGTTTTCGACAGGCATGTGATAATGGCTTCCTTGATATGTTTGAAGATATTAGTATACTTTAATTAACCTGCTAGCGCCATGAACTTTATTAACCTCGATCCCTTTGTGATTTGGATTTGATTTTGCGCATGAACTTTAGATTGAATATTTGGCGTGGTCTGCGTCATGCAATCTAATTAATTATTAAGTCATTTTTCGTCCTATCTTGTGTTGAGTACATCATAAGCTTTTTTTTAATAATTCGATAACTACATTAAAAAAAAATACAGGATGTGATGAAAAACACAAGAAGGGAATATGAAAAAAAGTAAATCTAAGCAAAGCAAAGGCAAAGCCTAAACGGATAACCAGAGTAATAAAGCAGCTGTCACAAATGAAAATTTCGAACTCTCTAACACACGAGCCGAGAAGTCGAGAACGAACAATAAAATAGACATCATTTAGCGCTTCATTTTGATCGAGAGTTTGTTTGCTTTGAAGCATGTATATTATCCAAATGGCTCGGCCGTATGTGCGAGCAATGAGGGGAAGTCAGTCTTCGACGTTGTCGCATTTTTTTACTGATGAGTTGAAACTGTCTCAAGAGCTACAAGCTCAAAACTTAGGATAGGCATTGAAGGTTTGGAGCCCAGTAGTTCCTTTACTAGATTCGCAACTACCCAAAAAATATGGTGTCACAACAAAAGTAGGCAATTTGGCCGGACCAATTCGCCCACCACTAGAAGCTTGAAAATGCTTATAAGGCCGTGTTATATGGGATGGATATGCCTGTTTGGTAGGTGCAGCCAGGCTTAATATGAGCAATCATCATCTGCTAAATCGGCCCAATGAACTAGCAAGCCCAATATGTACTCATGAAAGTCCTCCTCTTCATCAAACTCATCACCTAAATTATCATAAACCAAAGTATTTTGGACTTGAATAATAGTACAAGAGGCAAACTCACCAGTGTACGATAATTGGAGAATAGTTCCTCCTCAACCAGTTCTTCTACTAAGTCCAAACTATGCGTAAGCAAGATCAGTTGGGTGACTTGTTGTTCCACTTTATCGACAACTTCCTCTCTCAAAAAAGGAACAAGATTGCTTGTAGGTGCTAACAATACGAGTTAGACTTTGTCAAACGTGGCAAGCGAGAACTGAATTGTAGGGACGAATGCTAAGATATCATTATCTCTATAATATTCTCAATAATCAAACTCTGTGTAACAAGGGCATAACCCTCAATCAAGAGTAGCTCTTACTGAACATTCTTATGCAATATCTTCAAGAATATTAATAGCCTGAGAGGCCACGTTCATAATAGCAATATCACCAGAATCAATCGTTCTCTTCTCCTCTTCTACAAGAGTCCCAAAAGTATTAGATATTGTAATAGAAGTCTGAGACGGGGGAACTATAGTACATAGACCAAGGGAGTAGCCAATGCTGTAGGAGTAGGACAAGCCTTCTCAACATAGGCTTGCTTAGTGTGCACTAAATTATATTTTTTTGAGTTACGAGCTATGACATGCATCCCTAAGATACAATAACTATTTGAGCATTTCAAAGAATATTGTACAACGTATCTCAAAACTTCGGATGCACCTTTATATACCTAGAACTTTTTGGACTCACACTAAGACTTTTCCTAGTGAGTGAACAAGGGAGGGAGAGAAGATAACCATGTTAGAAGATGCA